>LPNX010166182.1:786700-843383 GCA_001517045.1 Pseudotsuga menziesii
ATCTTCTATTTGTTAGGACAATACCTTGCATAGTGTCCTGATTCATCACAAGTATAGCATATGATCCTAGATACATCTCTTCTAGTATTATCTCTGTGAGAGTGCTTACCTCTAGAACCATGAGTCTTCTTTTGCTTGACTTGGAGTGAGACTTGTAGTGTACTGTAAGAGCTTGGTCTTCACTTCCCATATTCTCTTCTCAAGATGCTATCTGAGCTTCTTCTTGAGAGCACTCTTCCCATAGTCTGCTGAAATTGAATAACTTCTTCCTAGCACAGATTCCTTGGATGAAAGAATCCCATGACCTAGGAAGGCCATTCAATGTAGTCATTACAATCTCTGCATTTTCCACTTCTTCATCAACTAGTTCTAGTTGCTCTTTGATTTGAGAAACTCCCGTGAAGTAAGAATGGATTGTTCCTACATTCTGAATCTTCACATTTGTTGGAGCAGGGTCCCGCAGCTATAGGAAAAGCTGCTACATCGGGACAGGGAAGTCAAAGAAGACAGTACCTGAGCGGCCGAGAAGAGAGAGCTCAACCACTGCATTTAAGGAAGTGGTGAAGACAGGAGGGATCAGCTACCCTCATAAAGATAAAAGGAGCAATGGGCTGAGGTATTGAAGATGAAGGACAAAAGGGGAGCAACCGAGGAAGCAGCACCCATACCCACGATCAGCGTCGGGAAGCATGGAAGACTGCAGAAAGATGTGGTGTGACAGGAAGCGACAGCCCATAGTACAAATGCGTCGACTGTCACAATTAGGGTTTTTGGGTTACTGTTGGGAAAGGCCCACAATTTTGTAATGGCGAGACCTTCGAGCCTCCTATATAAGCATGTATTTTGTAATGTAAAAGGTTAGACAATTGGGTAGCTTCTTAGACAGTTAGACGTGGGGTAGCCACTGAGTCATTTAGCTAGCCAAGTGTCTCTAGAGTCTCAGTAGTGTAAGATTCGAGCTCTGGTCCTGTTAATCCATATGTATTATCTTACTGTAACCAGTAGCTGGCTCCTTGAGCATGTATGTAACAATCCACGGGGATTGAGAGAAGGAGAGAGAGAGAGAGGAAGAGTATATTGTAAGAGAAGGAAATATAAGAGAAGAGATCTAAGAGAGAAGGGATCCCGGTTGTGTGTGTGGAGTTTCCCAGAATATCTCAAGGCTGCATATCAGGTTGCAGCGGAACTATGTTTACTCTCTCAAGATATAATATAAAAACCAGTTCCTGTGGATGTAGCTTCCCCCCTGGAGGTGAACCACGTAAAATCCATGTGTTGTGCGACTATTTCATGTGTTTGTGCTTTACTTATGTGTTATCTGTTATCTTTTACATGAATGTTTCTTATCAGTTGATGGACGTATGTATGTTATGCTTCAGTTTATAGCACATAGAGGGTTAAATGCAAGTTGAAGGTATCAAGTAGCCTGTATATGAGTTTACCAGTGCTTAGTTCATAACAGTTTGACAGTTACAGTGTTAAGTGACTCCGGTATATGAGTTCTGTGAGTTCAGCGTAGTTGATGTTAGCATGTTCAACTATAGAGGTCTAAGTGACGTGGCTTAACACTCTTGTGAAGGTCAATAGAGTTAGTAGACCCAAGAAGGAGGTCGCAGGAGCTTGAGAGCTGTTACGCATATTGAGCCTCATTATAGGATATATTACAAAGTAGAAAGGCGATATCGCATCATCTGTGGAGCTGTGGTGTGAGATATCGCAGGGAAGGAGCTGAGCGGAAGAGTAAGTTGTGCATCGCCATAGAAGTTGCGATGCGATAAGTGTCCGCTTCCTACTAGCGCCAGCTAGAAGGAGGGATTGCTTTCACAGAGAGATCCTACTGGCGAAAAAGAGTCACAAACCAGTAGGATGCTACAAAAACCGGTTGAAGACACCTGAGTCTTCAGCTGACCCATCCAAGATCACTTTGGGTGATACTTCAGGCTGCTCTGCAGTCTGTCGCCGAAAGGGCCAGTGAGCTACGGGTTTTGTTGGTATAGTAAAGTAAACCTAGGTCTGCCCAGTCAAAAACCAACAAATGGTTCCGTTGCCAGCTTTGAAAACATTGACGAGCTAATGTTTTGGTGGCATCCTACTAAAGAAGAACTCAACCAGTGGGTTGGGTCTAAGGAAAAAGAATTTTCTGCGACAGAAAACAAGAGTCCTAGACTGAGTACAGAGGATTGGTTACAAAAACATATCTTCACAGACCTGCATGAGATATTTTTTGCGACCTATGCAAATTAGTTGTACGACTGGTTATCAAAGTTGACTGATAAGAACATATTCAAGAAGAAAAGGAACATTGTCTAGACACTGGAGCTGATTCAGACCGTGAAGAGTATAGATAATCCCATTTCACAGGTAGTAGACTTCTGGCTTGCGAGTTGCTGGAAGGCTTCATTACAGAGTTCGCAGTCGATCAAAGAAAGAGTTTCAGCGAAGTAGAGAGGTACTTATTCAAAGGATATCGTGATAAGTACCTAAGCTCATTAAACTTGTCCATTAAGATGTTATTACATGAAAAAGGAGTAATAGATATAGTCTCAGATGAATAAGCTAAGTCATTTTAATGTCACAAGAGTTTGAGAGTGATTTTGATGAAATTGAATGTACACGTAGTGGTAAGAAATATAAAGTAGATTTCAGATCTTCTCTCTTTGAAAACAGTTCAGACAGCACTAGAGAACAGAGTCATAGTAATGCAGAGAGACCAGTAGGAGGTATCCCTTACCACCCTTATACCCCACAGAAAACAACCAGGACTCACAGTAATCCCGTAGGAACTACATCTAGTAGTTCACATACAGTACATACTACCGCTACATCACCTACACCTACACCGCCGAGTGGTAGTAATACAACAAATCAACGTCCACCACATAGAAACAGAATGGGGGATGACATGAAGTTACCTACCTTCAAAGGTATAGGGGAAGAAGACTCAGAACAACATTGGTTCCTATGTGAAGCCGTATGGACCATTAAAGGGATCCAAGATGATAATATTAAACTTGTCCAGTTGGTCACTACACTTAGAGACAAAGATTTAACATGGTATATGAAGTATACAACAGCGCCAGCCAGAACGCTTGCATAGGTCAAGACCGCAATGATTAAAGAATTTAAGAAACCGAAGTCTGAGTCACAGTGTATCACAGAGCTTAAAGAAATTAAACAGCTACCTACAGAGATAGTATGGGAATTTGATAAAAAATTCAAAGCCCTTATAGACCAAGTCAGCTTTGAGTTTGCGCCGGAGCAGCATAAAGAATGGTTCATCGCAGCACTTCTCCCACACATCAGACTTCCATTAATGCAACAGAGACTTTGTACGCAGGATGAAGCATTGGAGATGGCAATGAAACTAGAGGCTTCACCTCTAGCTGAGACTAGTACATAAATGACAAACCTGCAGAACTAGTTAGCCTATCTCACATTATAGATGCATGAGATTAAGAAAGGAAAAGAGATCGCACAAGAACTATGGTGTATAAAGTGTAAAGGACAGGGCCATACTAAGGATAATTGTTCATTATTTGTAGATTATTTAGCAAGTGGGGCTCCTAACCCCTTATTACAGACTCAAGGGCCATGGTGTGAACTCTGCAGAACAAGAGGACATCGACCACCGGAATTCCCTTTACTTCAGAAGTATGTACAAACCCCTAAGAACTTATATTGTAACTTCTGCAAGTCAATAGGTCATGATGAACATAATTGCCGAGCTTATGATCTTATGATAGAAAGAAAACATGACGTATACAGAGTCCAGTCGGAAACACCAGGTCCAATAGTAGGACCACAACATGAAGAGGCTCATGTTGGTCGTGGAGGAGGATTCAGAGGACGAGGCCATGGAGGAGGCTTTGGCCGTGGAGAAGGCTTTGGCCGTGGCCGCGGACCTATTACTTGTTACAATTGTGGAATTGTAGGACATTATGCTAGGGACTGTCAGAACCCTAGTACGACATGTAAGTATTGCAAGTCCTATGAGCATATTATAGAAGAGTGTCCGATCTTGATAGCCAAGATTCGGGAACCTAAGCCAGCAGTACACCAGAACATCTAGCTTATTTCTACTGAGCAGAAAGATCCAGAACCAAGAGTCAATATTGTGACTCACAGTGGTGCTTCTACTAGTAGAACATCTCAAGATGATGCAAAGAACACATGTCCGGAGTGGGTACGCAAAGCAACTAATAAATCAACACCACTCGACCTACAGAGAAACAAAGAAATGTTTCAGAAAGCTCAAACTTTCTTTACTGATCCCACACCATCAGGATCGCAGGTACTGCCGTGCAGTGGCATACCACAGCAAGAACCTTGTGGCATTAGTCCTGTGCAGATATCGTAGGCTACCACATCGGGAAGGTGCGAAGAGGATGAGTCGACAGAAAGTGTACAATCCTTCCTACGGAGTTGCTTGAAACTCGTTAGAAATGAGAAATCTATCGAAGAGCTTCAGCGCATCATAGATTAGTGTCAGCCATCTTCTTCCATGAGCAGTGCGCAGCGTGCTGTTCATAATATTATGGGACATACAAGAACAGGAAGAGAGATGAGACTCACAGCACAAGTTGGAGAATTTGAAATGGACGAGGTAATCCTAGATTTAGGATCAGAGGTAAATGTTCTGACTAAGCAGACATGGGAACAGATGGGTAGCCCTAAGTTAGCCAGATCACCTATCCATCTGCGCTTAGCCAATCAACAGAGGGTGTCACCACTGGGTCGATTACCACAAGTGCCAATTGATATTGACGGATTTCGCAACTCTGCCGACTTTGAAGTTATAGAAATCATTGGTGACAGTAGACCATACAACTTTACTAGGTATTGATTGGGAAATTGATAACATGGCTGTTATCGACTTAAAGAAAAGACAAATGACCTTTGAGGATACACAGATCCAGGTCATCACACCGTTGGATCCTTTTTAGGGTCCTCGCTATATTGAACCTATCCGAGCAGAGGAGGAGGCACGTAATATAGAGAGCCTCTATCAGATGACATCTAATCAGAGTGATTACATCAATCCGACCGTAGAAGGAAACATTAATTGGCGATGCGACAACTCATGCGCATCAGACTCGGATGTTGGTCTAGAAAACTGGCAGAACATACTTTAGGAAGTCTCACCTCACAAATGTCTGTTTATGACTAAGTCACTGCGATGGATTGGCGGAGAGATTATTGATATTCCATCATTTCATGGCATAGCGTATGTCAATGACTTTTTATAGCAGTTTGAGCAGGAAATTCCTTAGGAGCAGAGGATGACAACTATTGACCTTGCAGTAAAAGTCACACCTGCAAGATGGTGGCATGCACATAAAGAACATATCACATCATGGGATTATTTTAAGAGACTGATGGCGATCAGGTTCTCTAATGACAAGGATCCCTTACAACAGAAATACATAGGAGAAAGTGACCCCAGGTCACATATTCAGATTTGTGAACAGAGTTGGTCAGAAATTCCAGAGGATGAATGGGTTCACTTATTCATCCACACTTTAGACACAGTGCCAAGGAACGGGTACACTAAGACAGAGTTGCGCAGAGGAACTATCACATGGCCACTTATGATAGACATCTTTCTACTCACTTTCACTTTTGAATCTGAGTATCCAAGCATTTATCAGGCCCTAGGTTTTATAAAAACCAAGATATTTGATGACTATACCCAATCAGTGTCTGTTCAGTTTGATTGGGCTATCCAGTTAGAAGATGCACTTGAGTGTTACAACTTCGCAGCAGATTCAGGCGATGAGGATGAGAATCCTCGCAGTATCAACATTCCAGAGTCAAAAGGGACTCGCGATGTTGATGGACCAAAACTCGAGACTCCAACTATCACAGACCCTATCCAGATTAAAAAGATCAATATTGGCATAGAAACAGAACCAAATTTTGCCTCTATTGGAGACTATTGGGATGATGAAACAGTAGGACACATCGTAGATCTCTTACATGACTATCAGGACCTATTTCCCACTAAGTTCACAGAGATGAAGGGAATAGTAGGAGATTTGGGAGTCATGCGCATACCATTGAAAGAGGATGCTAGGCCAGTTAAGCAATGTCCATACAGATTGAATCTCTGCTATAAAGAAAAAGTTAAGGACGAGATCGATAAGATGCTAGCAGCATGCATCATTGATCCAGTAGAAGAAAGTGAATGGGTTAGTCCCATGGTTGTGTAGGAAAATAAAACTAAAGGAGACATCAGGATTTGTGTCGATTTGTGCAAACTCAATGATGCATCACTTCATGACCCATTTTCGACACCCTTTACTGATGAAGTTTTAGACAATGTGGGAGGATAGGAGGTCTACTCCTTCACTGATGGATTTTCAGGCTATCACCAGATCAGAATCCATCCAGAGGATCGACATAAGATGACCTTTGTGACAGAATGGGGCTCATTTCAGTATACGGTAATGCCCTTTGGTCTTAAAAATGCACCAGCTATCTTTTCTAGAGTAGTAGTTGTTGTATTCAAGGAATACATCCATAAATTCTTAGAAGTCTATTTTGATGATTGGACTGTATTTGGATTAATCGACAAGCATATAGGAGATTTAAGGCTCATGTTAGAGAAATGTAGGCAATATCATATTTCTCTTAACTTGAAGAAATGTATATTCTATGCACCATTTGGTATTTTGTTGGGTCATATTGTTTGCAGACAAGGCTTGATGGTAGATCCTGCAAAGATTGCCATCATTGTACATCTCCCAGCACCCAACTCAGTCAAGCAATTGAGAACAGTGCTCGGTCATACCGAGTACTATAGAAAATTCATCAAAGGTTATGCAAAGATCACAACACCTATGGAAAAGATGTTAAAGAAAGACGTGAAATTCCTATGGAATGAGGAATGTCAGCAAAGTTCAGACACACTTAAAGAGAATATGGTTACAGCACCCATCTTAGTATTCCCAGATTGGAACAAGTTATTTCATGTTCATGTGGATGCATCTGGCATCGCACTGGGCATTGTCTTAACACAGCTAGGAGAAGGAGGTATCGGTCACCCTATCGCGTACTCAAGCAAAAAGCTATCTACAGCAGAAAATAACTACACCACTACATAAAGAGAAGGATTAGCTATGGTGTATGCTCTACAAAAGTTTAGGCACTACCTATTGGGTGCCCCATTCAAGATGTTTACTGACCATTCTGCTTTAAAGTATTTGGTCAATAAACCAGTATTAGGAGGAAGGATCTGCAGATGGTTACTCTTATTTCAGGAGTATTATTTTGAAATCATTGTAAAACCAGGAGGATTAAATGCCGGACCTGATCATATATTGCGAATAGATTCAAGAGAAGAACCAAGTAATTTAGAGGATAATCTGCCAGATGTGCAATTATTTTCTATCCAGATCGCAGATGAGTACTATGAGGATATTACTCACTTTCTCACTACAGGGTGGGCACCAGTTGACTTTACTAAGCAGCAAAAGAAATAATTAGTTGTGAAAGCAGAAGACTTCACTTTGATCGCAGGACATCTATATAAGTTAGGTCCAGATGAAGTCCTACGTAGATGCGTGATGCCACACAAGAAAGAGACCATTATCAGAGAAGCACACTCAAGCACTGCAGGAGGTCATTTCACAAGAAAGCTAACTGCTCAGAAAATCCTGACTACAGGGTTATGGTGGCCTACTTTGCACAAAGACACTAAGGAGTTTTGCAGATGTTGTGATATCTGCCAGAGGGTAGGAAAACCTTCGTGGAGAGATGAAATGCCACTGCGACCACATATTACACTGCGGGCATTTGACAAGTGGGCTATAGACTTCATGGGTCCTATCAACCCACCAATGAAACGAACTGGTGTGAGATACATCATCACAGGAACGGAATACCTCACCAGGTGGGCAGAGGCTAAAGCAGTAAGGAATTGTGATGCTGCTACAGCTGCACAGTTCATTTTTGAGAACATCATAACTAGATTTGGATGTCCAGTAATTTTGATGAGTGATCAAGGCACACATTTTCTGAACCGCACTATTGAGGCCTTGACGGAGGAATTTCAGATCCAGCACCATAAGAGCACTCCCTACCATCCTCAAGCTAATGGTACGGTGGAGGCTTTTAACAAGATTCTAGAAAATATCCTTACTAAGATCTGTAACAGCAAAAGAAATGATTGGGACCTCATGGTTAATGTTGTATTATGGGCTTATAGGACTACATGCAAGAAACTTATAGGACACACACCTTTCAGCTTGGTGTATGGACAAGAGGCTGTTATGCCTATGGAATATATTATTTCTAGTTTAAGAGTTGCTCAAATTACTGAGATAGCTGATACAGACACCATGAATGAAAGGCTAGCATAGCTGCTTGCCTTAGAGGAAGATAGATTCATCACAGGATTCCATCAAAAAGTGAAGAAGGCACGAGAAAAACCTTGGCATGACAGGAACATCAAGAGCAAGAGTTTTCAGATAGGAGACCTAGTGCTCCTATATGACAGTAAGTTTGTCAAGTTTCCAGGGAAGTTCAAGATGCATTGGTTGGGGCCATATCAGATTCAGTATGTTACAGAAGGAGGTACCGTTCATCTCAACAAACTGAACGGGGAGCTTCTTCCTACATTAGTTAATGGCAGTAGGCTTAAGCTCTATAGTGACAGCCACTCCACCTCTCCGCCCTAACCAAGACAACTTTGAGAGTGTGCAGATGTCCAGTGTAGTTGAAAGGAGTCATCGTACTGGTAATTAGTATACACCAGCAGGTAAAGAGTTCTAAGTATTCTAAGTATAAGGAATCACATGAGGACAGTTTATTTTGAGCAAGTCATAGGATGCTTGCGGAGTTAAGTAAAAAAAATAAAAAATCCAAGTATGAGGAGTTTCAGGCCAGCATGTTGGTTCAGAACGATGCGGTGTGACATCGCAGCAATGCGATGCTACCCCGTGCCACGTAGACAAGTTTGAAAAGAGACAGAGGGCCAGTCACTTTTCCTTCTGATAGGCAGTTAATCCAAAAATGACCGGTATACGTTACCCTAGATTTGGCAACAGTATAATGATTTTTCCAGATTTGCTAAATCTTGGTCGAG
Organism: Pseudotsuga menziesii; assembly: GCA_001517045.1. Classification (NCBI taxonomy): domain Eukaryota; kingdom Viridiplantae; phylum Streptophyta; class Pinopsida; order Pinales; family Pinaceae; genus Pseudotsuga; species Pseudotsuga menziesii. The sequence continues at coordinate 795,786 of LPNX010166182.1, forward strand.
ACCGGTGCCTATACACAAGTTTCGAGGGAAATTTGATCGGATTTTCAGCAATTAATGAGGATCAAAATGACGGGTATTGTCTTGTCCATGCAATTAATACCGCTGACGGGTCTAGCCTAGATGACCGTTGCTTCAGAGATTATCGCTTTCGTTATAAATTCAGAGATCATTCATACAAAAGGGTTACTTTTGCGATTTCTGAGAGTTACAGAGCAATTTGGAGAGTTGTCCTGTGCAGAGATACTTCAGTTACAGAGTGCTAGTTTTCCCCAATTTTGCAGCCATTGCCAATCCAGAGTATTGCACCGAGTGGTTTCTGTCTGAGATGGAGCCTTTAGAGGATATTGTGCAAAGATTCCAGCGTGGTGGCCTTGCATCCGCTATGACGACGCCACCCAAGGTTGTGAAATTAGGTACATCATAGGTCAGACAGCCGCCAAGGATGAAGAGTCAAGCACAGGATGTAGAAGATGTCATCAAAGTATTTGCTACAAAGAAGTAGAAAGACGAGAAGATCACTGAAGATAAGAAAATAGAGCAGAAGAATGATGAGAAGAAATCTACAGCGAGGAAGAAAGTAAAAATGAGAAAAAGAAGGCAATGGGAGAAGGAAGCTGACCTATCTCATCACCTAAGAGAAAACAAGAGATTGTAGAGGCAAAGAAACAAAAATATGAAGATCATAGGCAGCATGAAAACCTGGAGCGATTTGCTGAGGAGAAAAGTGAAAGGGGAAAACAAACCAACATGCAGAACTTCAAAATGCAGACAAAGGCTTGTTCTCGGAATGGAATTCATGGTTTGTATAGTTTTCATATGAAAGGATCCAAACCGAGTGAAATGTTTAAGAAAGCTGGAAGATACAGATTTATATTTTCTTTAGGATGCGAATTCTAACCGAGCTAGAGAGGAGTTCTCGTGATACCAGGGATTTGAATCCTTATGGTAGCGAAAAAATGGAAGGTAGGTCTTGCAAGCGACGATACCGAGAGCATGACAATAAGGGAAGGAAAGGTAAGAGACACCTATGAAATGGATGATATAGAAGATTCCAGCATTATTCAAGCTATGCTTGAAATGACACGAGAGTGTGTCGAAGCTATGAACAACGAAGTCGCAGGACTTCGAGAGAGATTCACAAGGACTTCGCAGGAAGCCAAGGAGAAGCTACAGTAGGAGAAGCCAGCTATTAGTGGCTCAAGGATGAGCCACAAGTAAGTGTTAGGGGACTGTTGGAGCAGGGTCCCACAGCTACAGGAAAATCTGCTACATCGGGATAGGGAAGTCAAAGAAGACAGTACCTGAGCGACCGAGAAGAGAGAGCTCAACCACTGCATTTAAGGCAACGACAAATACAGGAGGGCTCAGCTACCCTCATAAAGAGAAAAGGAGCAATAGGCTGAGGTATTGAAGATGAAGGACAGAAGGGGAGCAACCAAGGAAGCAACGCCCATACCCATGATCAGTGCCGGGAAGCATGGAAGACTATAGAAAGCTGTGGTGTGATGGGAAGCAACAGCCCATAGTACAGATGCGTCGACTGTCACAGTTAGGGTTTTTGGGTTACTGTTGGGAAAGGCCCACAATTTTGTAATGGTGAGACCTTCGGGCCACCTATATAAGCATGTATTTTGTAATGTAAATGTTAGACAATTGGGTAGCTGCTTAGATAGTTAGACATGGGGTAGCCACTGAATCATTTATCTAGCCAAGTGTCTCTAGAGTCTCAGTAGTGTAAGAGTCGAGCTCTGGTCCTGTTAATCCATCTGTATTATATTACTGTAACCAGTAGCTGGCTCCTTGAGCATGTATGTAACAATCTGCAGGGATTGAGAGAAGGAGAGAGAGAGATAGGAAGAGTATATTGTAAGAGAAGGCAATATAAGAGAAGAGATCTAAGAGAGAAGGGCTCCCAGTTGTGTGTGCAGAGTTTCCCAGAATATCTCAAGGATGCATATCAGGTTGCATCGAAACTATGTTTACTCTCTCAAGATATAATATAAAAACCAGTTCCCATGGACGTAGCTTCCCCCCTGGAGGTGAACCACGTAAAATCCATGTGCTGTGCGACTATTTCATGTGTTTGTGCTTTAATTATGTGTTATCTGTTATCTGTTACATGAATGTTGCTTATCAGTTGATGGACGTATGTATGTTATGCTTCAGTTTATAGCACATAGAGGGTTAAACACAAGTTGAAGGTATCAAGTAGCTTGTATATGATTTTACCAGTGCTTATTTCATAACAGTTTGACAGTTACAGTGTTAAGTGACTCTGGTATATGAGTTTCGTGAGTTCAGCGTAGTTGATGTTAGTGTGTTAAACTGTATAGGTCTAAGTGACATGGCTTAACACTCTTTTGAAGGTCAACAGAGTTAGTAGACCCAAGAAGGAGGTCGCAGGACCTTGAGAGATGTTACGCATATTGAGCCTCATTATAGGATATATTATAGAGTAGAAAGGCGACATCGCATCATCTGGGGAGTTGTGGTGTGAGATATCACAGGGAAGGAGCTGAGCGGAAGAGTAAGTTGCGCATCACCATAGAAGTTGCGATGCGATAAGTGTCTACTTCCTACCAGCGCTAGCTAGAAGGAGGGATCACTTTTGCAGAGAGATCCCACTGGTGAAGAAGAGTCACGAACTAGTAGGATGCTACAGAACCTGGTTGAAGACACCTGAGTCTTCAGCCGACCCATCCAAGATCACTTCGGGTGAGACTTCAGGCTGCTCTGCGGTCTGTCACCGAAAGGGCCAGTGAGCTAGGGGTTTTGTTGGTACAGTAAAGTAAACCTAGGTCTGCCCAGTCAAAAACCAACAACATTCTTTAGTTGGTTTCTTAGGGTCATCTTCTGATTGATGTTCTTTCCTTCAAACAATTTGGTTAGGGCATCAAACATAGCTTTAGGTGTCTTGAGAGAGGACACCTGTGGGATAAGGTGATCCTTGATAGAATCAGCAATGATCCTTTTTTCCATAACCATCTTCTTCTTATGTAAGGCCTTTGCCTCATCTCCCTCTGGAACTGGAACCTCCTCATGGATGTAGGAGTCTAATTCATTTTCTTCCAAGACCGAGGAAATCCTATACTTCCAGGCTCGGAAGTTATCATCTCCCTCAAGCTTTTCATCAAGCTTGGTATGACGAGACATCTTAACTGAAAACCTCAAATGGAAATACAAAATATTTTATATCTTACCAGGTTCAAGATGTCGGATCTGAAACTTGAGCTGAAATCCTGCAAAGCTAGTTCAGGAGAAAATTAGGGTTTTCCTTTTCTGGAGTTCTGTCCACCCAAATGCCTTGATATTTGTCCCTAAATTCAATTTTGGGGAGGAGATCAATCCAAGCCTGGGCTCACTGAAAAATTCCTCTTCTGTAAAAATCCCTAATTTCTGACAGTAGTGATAGGTCCAAAACTGAAAAACCTCAGAATTGGATTCTGCTTTGACAAAAAGATGCGCCCTAAGGAGGAGATTTGTTCCACCTTACTTTTGCTAAAAATATATGAAGGAAGATCCATAAACTAGGAAGCCCTAGTTCCCGCAGCTCCGCAGTGTCTTCTTCTCAGGTTAGCTCTGATACCATGTTAGTTTTTCAACATTAAGATAGCATTATGTTAGGATGTTTACTGAGAGAATAACAAGTACAACAATCAAACATTAGAGACAATGAACACATTGTTTTTGATCAGGGAAACCATAAATGGAGAAAACCCCGCCATTTCCTCAGAGATAGAATCAGCATAAGATGTAAAACCCCAAAACAGTAAGATGCACTCCCGACAGCAGTAATCTTCTTCTTGTCTAGCCCTGGTGTCTTCTCCTTCCTCAACTATGCGCTACACTTGAGTGTGTGAGTGATGTGTACTAAATAGAGACCCCAGCTCTTTATTTATACTAATCCTGACATGACTAAAACCCTGCTAGGGCTGACCTATACTTGGAGAGTCTAATAACCCTAGTGCCCTGGAACTGCGGGGACTTTAACCCTTACACAATCGGAGGGTTACCCACTATGACTTGACATGACTTGTTTACATTATTGATTCTCCCGATCAGAACATTGAGGCATGACAACATGACTCAATTACATAATAGATACATCCTGGAATAAACATCGGGTTACAATACATAAGATACATAGATGAATACATTCCAAAGTTACAACTACATCAACAAAAACTCCCCTCATTTTAAAATTTTAAAACTCACGAGCAAACTTACGATTTTTTGAAGGCCTTGGATTTCTTGTAGTGCTCTAGTTCATGATTTCTGCCTTTTTGCTATAGGAATCTCTGATTAATGTTTTTTGACAAAAGGATTTAAAAAAAAATGGTTAAATTGTGTTATCAAACTTTGATTAACCCTTACGATATCTCTTTCCAACCTTTCAGAAATACATACACCTAATAAGCCCATTAAAACTATGAAAACAACTAAGTAAAGTAAATTTAAAAGGAAAACTTATAAAATCAGAAATAAAAATAAGCTTGCTATCAAACTACTTCAAAAACCAAGCTCAAAATCTTATAGCAATATGAAAAACCATGTTTTGAAAATAAGCATATAGTCTAAAACATAAAACAAAATCTAGCTATAACATCTAGCTCCTGCTGCGGGATGAAGTGCTCCTTGTGAGGCTTCAAGAACATGTAGATCAGTGCCTTCTGTCATTTAACTGAACCTATCTACTATTTTTCAAAACATCCATTGGGCTATGGAGTCTTTATGCAATCCTTCACACACTGGTATATACAATGAAATTCAAATCTTTTTCCTTCAAAGACTATAAAAATGCTTGAGGAATTGTCCATTGACTGGATTAGACAACTCCTCACCATCCAAAGTCTATAAAATAAAAGTATTATTCTCCAAAATGTTTGACACTATGAAAGGACCAAACCATAGATTATCAAACTTACCATGTTTACCCTTATGTTCCTTTCTAGCATCCCATCTTAATACCATATCCCCATTGAAAAAGGTGTTTTCTTTAATTTTCCTATCAAACCTTTCTTTGATTTTCCTTCTGTACAGCTGGGCCTTTTATTCCACTGATTCATGATTCTGCTATAATTCAATTAATGCATAAACTCTCCTTTCAATATCACTGGGTTCCTCTTGACTATCTTGAAGAAATTTCATTACTGGAATACCAAGCTGAATTGGAAACACCACATCAGTGCCATATACCAGTTGAAAAGGAGGAATCCCAATTGCCTTTTTAATTGTTATCCTGTCAACCCATAGTGCATATTTCAGCATTGAGTCCCATGACCTCTTATTCTGACTCAACAACTTCTTGATGCTCTAAATGATACTTTTATTGGTGGATTCAGCTAACCCATTTCCCTGAGGGTAATAAGGTGTTGAGTGTTTCAGAACAATGCCATTTTCATCACAAAATGCCACCATAGCTTTTGACTTAAAAGCTTTAGCATTATCAGTCAATAACTTATTGGGACATCCAAATCTGCTAAGAATATTTTCCTGAATAAAGCTAATTATCACCTTGTCTATTGCATTTCTTGTGTGAATTGCCTCCACCCATTTGGTGAAAAGATATGTAGCTGTCAATATCATTTTATGCTGCCCTGAAGAAGAAGGATTTATCTCACCTATAAAGTCTAAGCCCAATTGCCGAAAAGGAGAATTCACTGCAATAGGCTTCAATGGTAAAGACACTAACTTTTGCTTACTGACAAATTTTTGACATGGGGCACAAGCTCTTACCTGTTGATATACATCAGAGAACAGGGAAGGCCAATAGTATCCAGACCTCAAAATTTTATAAGCAATATCCTTCCAATATTTATGTCCTCCACAAGCACCTTCATGGGACTCTAAGATTACCTCCTCAATATCTGGCTTATCTAAACATCTGAGCAAAATACCTCCTCGATTTTTCCAAAACAGTTGTTGTTCTATCAGACAATATTGAGTAGATTTTAACTTTAGTGACCTAGCTGCCTTTTTATCTAGATGTTTAGGACATTGTAAATACAATACAAAATGTACAATGTCTGCATACCATGTAGATTCTGGATACTGCTCCATAATCTTTTCTTTCTCTTGCTCAGCTTTCAATTCTTCCTGTATAGGTTGTTCTACCATCAAATGAAGGCCTAAAGCTTTAAAATTTGAATCAGCCAACAATTTTGCAAGACCTTGACCCTTCACTAGTTTAGTAGGCTTGATGTCCACACCATATTACATTATCTTATCAATCCATTTTCCCCTTTTACCTTCATTATCACGATGAGTTAATATCTCCTTAATGGCGGCATTGGGAACATAAGCAATGACCTTAGAATGTAAAACATAAATTCTAAATTTTTTTAATGCATTTACCAGTGAATAAGCTTGCTTTTCCAATGTACTATACTTCAACTTTGAGTCCCTGAGTGTCTTGCTGAAATTTGCAATTGGTTGTTCCAATCCCTCATTATTCTTCTGTAACAAAACAATAGCTAATGTATCCTCTGATGCAAAATAAAAAGTCAGAAATTCTTTTGAAAAATCATGACTCACTACCTCCGGTGCTTCTGTAAGATCCATCTTTATTTTATCAAATGAATTCCTAGCCTCTGCTGTCCATTTCACTTCTTGATCTTTCTTCAACATAGCTGTTATTTGTTTAATAGTTTCAGCAAAATTCTGTATGAACCAACACAGAAAATTTATTTTACCAATAAAAGATTGCACATCCTTCTTGCTTCTAGGAAAACTGATCTTCAAAATGGCTTTAACCCTTTCAGGATCTATCCTTATCCCATCAGTTGAAACCAATTGTCCTAACAACTTACCCTCTTGCACAACAAAATGTGACTTTTTTGGATTAAGGGACAGTCCATATTTTCTGCATTTCAAGAAAGTTTGTTTTGGAATCTTTATATGCTCTTCACCAGACTGCGAAAAAACTATTATTTCATCCAAATAGATCACCACAAACTTCTCCTTCTCTCCAACAAAGGCTATGTCCACAGCTCTTTGAAAGGTAGCTCCAGCATGAATCAATCCATAGGGCATTTTATCATACATGAAAGTACCCCAAGGGGTAGTGAAGGGTGTCTTTTCTCTGTCATCAGGGTGCATTGCAATTTGGTTATACCCAAAAAAACCATCCACCATTCAAATCCTTTGAGCACCCACTACCTTTTGTAGGATTTGCTCAATTTTTGGTAATGGGTAATTATCCTTTAATGAAGACCTATTCAGATTACAGAAGTCTACACACAACCTTATTTCTCCATTCTTTTTTCTGACGGGAGCTAAGTTTGCTACCCATGAAGAATATCGAAGAGGAACAATGATTTTAGCATCCAATAATTTGTTAATCTCCTTTACTATGACAGGGAATAAGGCAGGATTGATTCTCCTCAACTTCTATCTAAATGGTTTTACATTAGGCTTCAAAGGAACTTTATGCTGAATAATACTTGTATCATAAGTTTTATATCTTCATATGACCAAGCAAAAATATCAACATATTCTTTCAACAGTTTAATGTATCTTTCTCTTTGCTCCGTCGAAAGTGCCTTTGAAATCTTCGCTATCCTGGGATGCTCCTTTGTGCTAATGGTACAGTCCATTACATTCTCCTCTGAAGACTGCATAGCTAGTTTCAATAGGGTGTCATCCTTTGAAAAAATCCTCTCAAGGGGTACCCAAACCCTTGGGAATAAAATTACTTTTCAGCTCAATGATTTTATGACCAGCAATTTCATTTTCTACAAACCTCTCAGTATCTTCAATACCATCATCCTGTTCTTGATCAATTAAAGAATTAGAGAATTCACCAGTCAGCTCTAAAACCCTTTTAATCTCTAAATCATCCTCAAAAACCCTCCATTGCTTGATGTTATCAGGCACTGAAGGTCTGTACCTGACTTCTATAGGATACTTTAGCTGAGTTGTCTTAGGAATCTTGAAATGCGTAGCTGCTAGAGCAAGTGAATTAGCAGTTTGGTTATGATCTCTAGGAATATAGGAAATATTGAATGCCACAAAGAAATTATCTATCATATCCCAGACTTCATTCATGTACACTTTGAACAAATCTTGCTTTACTTGATAGTTGTTCCTCACCTGCTGAACAACCAACTTGGAGTCTCCATAAACATATTTTTGTTGAATTCCTAGGTATTTTGCAGCATTTAAACCCAACAACAATGCCTCATACTATGATGTATTGTTTGTGGTTACAAACTCCAATTTGTACATCAAAATTACTGATTCACCACCAAGACAAATCAACAGAATACCTGCTCCTTCTCCCTCCTTGGATGAGGAGCCATCAAAATACATTTTCCACAATTCATATTTCTGTTCTATAGAACGCTTGACCATATTTCTTTTTCAACCTGCAATATGCCACTATTATTATCATCACTGAAATGCAACATACATGATCCCAAGTCCTTTTCAACAACATATAATGGATGATTTGTTGGATTCCTATCATCAGTAACAATGTAAGGAAACTGCAACTCTCTATACAACTTCCTATTCTCACCTCCAAAAACAAGGATAGTTGCATATGATAAGTCCATATGTAAAGTGCCCCCTACTTTATTAGCCCAAGAACTAGAAAGAAGCATTCCAAATTTAGGTGTGATATCTGCCACTACTACATCCATAATAACACTTTTCATTGGTATTTGTGTTAAGTTAACCACCATGTCCTTTATTACTCCCAAACACTTGATAGCTCTAGAATCAAAAGCATATAAGTCATGATAAGGTTTTGTTATGCTTAACCCCAAAGCTTCCATGACTGCCTTTGGCATTCAATTATGAGATGCACCTGAATCCAAAAGACAATTGTGAATCATCTGATCATGAATGGTTAATGTGATATAAAAAGGTGGAGATGAACTTGCATCATTTTCACTTTTCTCTGCTAAAGCATATCCAATAAAAATTGTAGAATTCTCTTCCTATAAATCTACTTTGTCTCAGGGTACTTGACTAGCTGCTAAACCCATAATTTTTAAAAATGAATTCTTATAACAGGGATTTTTTATCAATTCAGTAAAAGGAATTGGGATTTAAAATTTGCACAATTCATTTTCAAAATTAAAATTTGACATGTTCTTATTCACTTCTTCAACTTCAATAGGCTTCTCTGGATTATCCTAATTTTGTCTTTTCTCTAGTGCTGGACTGGATAGCTATTTAGGAGAAAGGACTTCCTTCTTTCTAGGGTTTTGAGTGTTATATTTTTATCATTCAAGCTAGAATTATATTAGGATATTTAACTAAGAGAATAACAAGAACAACAATAAAACACAAGAGACAATGAACACAATGTTTTTCCTTGGGGAAACCATAAAGGAGAAAACCCCTTAACTTCCTTAGAGATAGAATCAACACCAAAATCAAAACCCCAAAAATAATAAGATGATATCCCCACAACATTAGTCTCTTTCTTTCTAGTCTCAACAACTTCTTCTCTCTCAACTATGCACTACAACTGAGTGTGAGTGAGTGTGTGATAAATAGAGAGGCTCACTCTCTATTTATACTAATTCCTGACTTGACAATAACTCACTAGGGCTGAGTTCTCTAGGAGAGTCTAATAACCCTAGGGCCCCACAATTGTGGGGACTTTAACCCTTGATCAATAGGAGGGTTACCCACAATGACTTGACATGACTTGTTTACATTATTGAATCTCCCGATAGGAACATCGAGGCATGACATGACTCAAATACATTACTGAACTTCCTAGAATAAAAATCGGGGTACAATACATAAGATATACAAATGAATACATTCTAAAGTTACAAATACATCAACACTCTCTCTTAACTAGGAAGGTATTCTCTCAACATAATTTGTCAGCATTGGTCTTCTTCTCTGTATCAACTGGATCATCTCACCATCTTCATCTTCAAGTCATATTCATCTTCAAGTCATCTTCATCTTGGATTTGGAACATCATCACTGGATCTGGATCATCATGGGGACATCATCACTGGATTTGGATCATCACTCAATCTGGATCATCATCACTTTATTTGGATCATCACTGGGTCATCATCATAGGTGTTATCTCATGATTCTTCTCTTCATAGGAATTTCTACAGAGCCAACCCTTTTTCATGTTGGTTGTAGGCCTATACTCCATGTAGGTCTTCTTCAGTGCTTATATCTGACCCTAAGTTAGAATGGCCAGCACTCACATATGACCATGAGAGGAACACATCCAAAACCATGTCAGAAAGGCACATCACTTACATTCACCAGCATGATAGGACACAACTACTATGATCTATGAAAAGTCACAGCACTCACATCCACCAGCATGATAGGACACAACTACTATCATCTGTGGAAAGGCACATCACTTACAATCACCAGCATGATAGGACACTACTACTATCATCTGTGAAAAGGCACAACACTCACATCCACCATCATGGTAGGACACATCTACTACCATCTATGGAAAGGCACAACACTCACATCCACCAGCATGATAGGACACAAATACTATCATCTGTGGAAAGGCACAACACTCACATCCACCAGCATGATAGGACACAACTACTATCATCTGTGGAAAGGCACAACACTTACAATCACCATCATGATAGGACACAACTACTATCATCTGTGAAAAGGCACAGCACTCACATCCACCAGCATGGTAGGACACATCTACTACCATCTGTGGAAAGTCACAAAACTCACATCCACTAGCATGATAGGACACAACTATTATCATCTATGGAAACACATTGCACTTACATCTGATCATGTGGGAACCAATCCCACAGTCATATCAGAATGGCCCTTAGCCCCAGGCTGAGGATTCCTGGTAACTGAACAGGTGCCTCCATTCAGAGAATGGCATTCAGCACTTATATCTGATCATGTAGGAACCAATCCTACAGTCACATCATAATGGCCCTCAGCTCTAGGCTGAGTATTCCTGGTAACTAACCAGGTGCCTCCATTCATAGAATGGCATTCAACACTTATATTTGATCATGTAGGAACCAATCCTACAGTCACATCAGAATGGCTCAACACTCATATCTAACATGGAAGGAACCAATCCTCTCACCATGACAGAATGGCTCATCCCTTACATCTAACCATGGAAGGAACCAATCCTCTCACCATGTCAGAATGGCTCACGGACTCATCACTTCCCTTTAGGGGAAACCTTGATCTGGAGAACACCAAGTTTCTTCCTAAAGTACTCAAACTTCACTCTGGCCAATGGCTTCATCAACACATCAGCTATCTGTTCATCCATCGCAACATACTGGAGCTTCACTGCTCCTCTCTGCACCATATCCTTGATATAGTGATATTTGATCTCGATATGCTTCGACTTTTCATGGAACACCGGGTTCTCCGACAACTTCACACAACTCTGGTTGTCACAAAATATACAAGTAGCATCCAACTGGAGATCAAATAAATCACATAGTAGCTTCCTTAGCCATACTACTTCACAACTAGTTGAACAAGCTGCGACATACCCTGCTTCAGCTGTACTCAGTGCCACGCAAAAATGTTTCCTGCTAAACCAAAATATCACACCTGATCCCATACTAAAGCAGCACCCTGAAGTGATCTTCCTATCGATGGCACTGTCTGCCCAATCTGAATCAACATAACCCTCCAGGTTAATCTTCTGATTCACCTCATACTTGAGCCCATAATCAACTGTACCCCTCAGGTACCTCAGAATATGATTTGCAGCAATCAAGTGAACATGTCTCAGATCTATTAGGAACTGGCTCAAGGTGTTCACAGCAAAGCAAATATCAAGTCTCGTATTTGTTAGGTACATCAAGGACCCAATCATCGGATGATACATCATAGCATCAATCAATTCTGATGAAGCATCGCTCAATAGCTTCAGGTTTGATACCATAGGTGTGGTTATGGCCTGGCAGTCCATCATCCCGAATCTCTTCAGGATCTCTACTGCATACTTCCCTTATTTAAGGAAGATTCCATCCGCATTCTGCCACACCTCCATGCCTATAAAATAGTGCATCATACCCAAGTCTTTCATTTCAAACTCAGAAACAAGCTTCCTTTTCGTATCAGCAATCAATCCATCCACACCTGTTACAAACAGACCCTCTACATACAGTAGGAGTATTACTGGGTTACCATATTTCACCTTGTAGTAAAGGTTGGAATATGCTTTACACTTGGTAAAGCCCAAACTGGATAGAAAGCTGTCAATTCTGCCATACCATGTCCTGGGTGCATGTTTCAAACCGTATAGGGATTTATTTAATTTACACACATGATATTCCCTATCATGTGTCTCAAAACCAAGTGGCTACTCCACATACACTTCCTCTTCCACTGCACCATTCAAGAAAGCAGTCTTGAAATTCATCTGATGTATCTTCCATTTCATTACTGCAGCTAGAGCAAGTACTTATCTAATAAAAGTGTATCTAGCTACAGGTGTAAAATTTTATTCATAATCTATTCCTTCTTTCTGGGAGAATCCACGAGCCACAAATCTTTCTTTATATTTCTCTATGCTACCATCTACAGCATGCTTGATCTTGTAGATCCATTTGGAAGTTACAACAGACTTCCCTTTTGGTCTTGGGACAATATCCCAGACATCATTCTTCATGATATATTGATACTCTTCGATCATAGCATCCTTCCATTCTTTCCTTTATCCCGCTTCTTCATAGTTGGAAGGTTCTCTATCGATTAAGTCACATCATAAGGCTACATACCCGGAGTAGGACCTAGTCCATTTTCTTTCTCTGTGATTTTTTCTAGAGCCCCATCTCTTTCTGCACCTTGGATAGCTTCTCGTACCCAAGCAGGTTTCCTCTTGTGAGGATTATTCTCCTGAGGTGGATCTATAGGTTCTTGAGTTTCTTCTAATTCTTGATCTTCTTCTTGAATTTCTTTGTTCATGGTTGTGTCATGAATTATGGGTGCTTCTATTTCTTCAGGATCTTCAATAGGTCTCTTTCTGGATTTGTCGTAAGCTGAGTCTTCATCAAATGTTACGTCCCTGCTGATTTTGATCTTCTTGAATCTTGGGAAGTATATTCTGTAATCCCTCGAGCTTTCAGAGTATCCCACAAATATACCCTTCCTTCCTGAAGGATCTAACTTTGTCCTCTTTTCTTTCGGAATGTGTATGTACACTGGACAGCCGAATATTTTGAGATGGTTGACTTCTAGTTCCTTGCTAGAGAATACTTCTTCAGGGGTCTTGTTCTCAAGTACTCTGTGTGGAGTACGATTATGCACATATACTGCAGTTCTGGAAGCTTCTTCCCATAGATGCATGGGAAGATCTTGATCATGAAGCATGGCCCTTGCTACTTCCATGATCGTTCTATTATTCCTTTCAGCAACCCCATTCTATTGTGTATTATATGGAGTGGTTAACTCCCTCTTAATCCCTAAATCTTTGCGTAATTATTTGAATTCATTTGATGTGAATTCCCCACCATTATCTGATCGAAAGGTCTTGATCTTCTTTTCAGTGTGGTTCTCAATCAAGGCTTCGAAATCCTTGAACTTGTTGAATACTTCATCTTTGTTCTTCAAGAAGTATATCCATGTCTTCCTAGCAAAATCATCAATAAAAGAAACATAGTATACATACCCGCTTAATGAATTGGATGACATCGGACTGCATACATCAGAGTGAATGATTTCCAAGATTCATTTTTCCTTGCTCTTGCTACTTGGAAATGTATTCTTTGTTTTCTTTCCTTTCGCACATCCTTTGCAGACAACGTCATGTTTTGACTGGATTTTTGGAAGTCCTTCAACAACTTTGCTCGAAAGAGGTAGTGCTCTGTAGTGCACATGTGCAATCCTTCTATGCCAAAGTTCATTTGGCTCTACTGTGTCATGGATCAAGTCTTGTTATGGATGGCCCTTCAAATTGTATAGACCTCCCTCTTGTTCCCCAATTACTACTGCATCATCAATAGTCTTTCCCTTTGGCCACATGAGAACTTGGCCATCTACAAATGTAACCCTCATGCCTTTTGCATCCAATGTAGATATGGAGAGGAGGTTCTTCTTTAGTCTTGGTACAAACAATACATCCTTCATTGTCATAGAGTTTCCAGAGTCTAGCTTATAGGAGGATTCCCCACTACCTTTTATTGGATACTGGTAGTCATCTCCAAGTTTCACCTTGTGGGGTGATTCATGTTTTGATAGTTTCACAAAGGATTCTTTGAATCCTGTCATATGCTTGGAAGCCCCACTGTCTATAATCCAATCATTGCTTCCATGTGTGATGTTTCCCGTGAGAGCGCAAATGAAGACATATTCCTCATGACTTGAGGAATCATCACTTTCTTGTCTGATTCTCTTTGTAAAAGGTTCATCATCCTCTGCAGCATGAGCATGATGTCTTCTCTTGTTTCCCTTCTTCTTATTTTTTCTTTTAGGACAATCTTTTGCATAGTGTCCTACTTCATCACATGTATAACATCTTATTTTAGATAGATCTTTTCTAGTGTTATTTTTATGGAAGTGCTTACCTCTGGGGTGATGAGAACTTATTTTGCTTTTCTTGGAGTGTACTATGAGAGCTTGATCTTCACTTCCCATATTTTCTTCTCGAGCTTCTATCTGAGCTTCTTCTTGAGATCATTCTTCCCATAGTCTGCTAAATTTGACTAGCTTCTTTCTGGCGCAAATCCCTTGAATAAAGGAGTCCCATGATCTAGGGAGACCATTCAAGGTGGTCATTACAATCTCTGCATTCTCCACTTCTTCATCCATTGCTTCAAGTTGTTCTTTGATCTGGGAGACCCTTGTGAAGTATGATTGTATGGTCTCCGCATTCTGGATCTTTACATTCTTCAACTGGTTCCTAAAAGTCATCTTCCGGTTTATGTTCTTTCCTTCTAACAGTTTGGTCAAGGCATCAAACATAGATTTAGGTGTCTTTAGGGAGGACACCTGTGGTATGAGGCGATCTTTGATTGAATCAGCAATAATCCTCTTAGCCATGACCAAATTCTTTTTGTGTAAGGCCTTAGCCTCATCTCCCTCTGGAACTGGAACCTCCTCATTGATGTAGGAGTCCAACTCATTTTCTTCCAGGACCAGGGAGATCCTATATTTCTAGGCTCGGAAGTTATTAGCTCCCTCAATATTTTCATCAAGCTTGGTATGATGAGACATATTAAATGAGAACCTCAAATGGAAATACAAAATATTTAGATATTACCAGGTTAAGATGTCAGATTTGGATCCGGAGCTGAAATTCTGCAGAGCTGGTTCAGGAGCAGATTAGGGTTTGAATTTTCTGGAGTTCTGTCCAGCCAAAAACTTTGATCTTGATCTCTAAACTTTGATTTTGAGGAGGAGATCAATCCATTCCTAGGCTCACTCAAAAATTCCAATTCTATTGAAAGCCCTAATTTCCTATAGTAGTGTCAAGTCAAAACTGAAAATGCTCAAAATCAGATTCTGCTTCGATAGAAAGATGTGCCCTAGAGAGGAGAGTTATACCAACCTTCTTTTTCTGAAAATATGTGGAGAGAGATCCAAAAAGTAGGAAGCCCTAATTTTTGTAGCTGCATAGTGTCTTCTTCTCAGGTTAGCTCTGATACCATGTTATATTTTTATCATTCAAGCTAGCATTATATTAGGATCTTTAACTGAGAGAATAGCAAGCACATCAATCAAACACAAGAGACAATGAACATAATGTTTTTCCTTGTGGAAACCATAAAGGAGAAAAACCTATAACTTCCTCAAAGATAGAATCAGCACCAAAAGCAAAACCCCAAAAATAGTAAGATGATCTCCTAATAGCAATAATCTCTTTCTTTTTAGTCCTAGCAACTTCTTCTCTCTCAACTAGGCGCTACAACTGAGTGTGAGTGAGTGTGTGATAAATAGAGAGGCTCACTCTCTATTTATACTAATTCTCGACTCGAAAATAAATCACTAGGGCCAAATTCTCTAGGAGAGTCTAATAACCCTAGGGCCCCACAACTCACGGGGACTTATCTTAATGAACCTCTCACATAGCATGTGCAATCGTGGGATATTAAAGAATACCCTTAATTTTGAGAGATATTGACCCAAACTATTTTTGTTGAAACCCCCTCCCAATACTTAAAACCTCCTCCCCACCCCTTTTTATACCTCAATCCTTATAAACCACCCTACACACCCCCACCTTAAACCCCTCATCCCCCCAATACCTGCAATATAGTGGTTTGATTTTTTATAATTTTAAAACCCACAATATGAACTAACGTGATAGGGTATTGGTAAACAAGTGAATCCCCGGTGCCACAACTGCGGGGACTTTAACCCTTAATCAATAGGAGGGTTACCCACAATGACTTCACATGACTTGTTTACATTATTGAATCTCCCGATAGGAACATCAGGGCATGACATGACTCAAATACATTACAGACACTTCCTGAAATAAACATCAAGGGTACAATACATAAGATATATAGATGAATACATTTTGAAGTTACAAATACATCAACATTGAGCCACATTTTTTGGTCATGATCTCAGATTTAGTGTCCTCTTACGCTCGGACTGATATATATCAGCTGTTACTTCAAGGTTTAAATCATCTTATGTCTGAAAAACATTTGCATCATAATATTCAGAATTTAAAAACTCTTCCTCTGTCACAAAACCTTCAGTCAACAAGTTCCCTAAAAGGTTTATATCTGGATTTGTATCTTCAAATAGTCCCTCTTCATCTTCTTCTCCTTCATCAGTGACATTGTTTTGAACTGGGGGTGGCACCTTTTGATCTTCAGCTTCTCTTATTTCTCTTTGTATTCCTTCTCTCTCTGGAAATAAGCTGAGGTGCAAACTATCTTCTAAACTGATTAGGGTTATTAGGGTTTATGTCCCCTTCCAGAGCATGCCTATTAGAATTCTTCTCTAATTCCAATTTGTTTAATTTTGCTGTTAGGATTTTTTCTAATTTTTCCATTTCATCAATTTTACTGTTAGCTGATTGTGATGTTGAAACTATTGGAGTAGCCTCCTTTTTACCTTTTTTTGTCATAAGCTTGTTGATCTGAATTTACTTTTAGTCTATTAGAAGCTAGTATATTGGATTCTACTTCTAATGTTGCTTCTTGCATGTTTAACAGACTAACAGGTCTTCTTTCTCTCAAATGTAAAGAAAACTCATGGTCAAAGGCATTGGCACAGGTGAGTTTCGTTGAAGTTTTGGAGGGCTTGATTTCTGCAGGAATTCTACCATACATTTTGTTAAACCTATTAGAAAATTCAGCTATAGTTTCATATTTATTCCTTCTTAGGGCTCCAAACTCTCTAATATAGTATGTATGGTATTTGGTATCAGCCTCATGAAGACATCCTAAAGTTCATCAATCAAAGTAATTGAATTTGCTGGTAGTTCCCTGAATCACTTTCTAACCTCTCCATCTAGACTCTGTACGAACATTCTCATCCATACATCCTTTGCCTCAATGTTTTGGTTATCTGCATAGCTAAGAAATGCATCCCACTGTTCCTTGGTTGTTGTCTCACCCTGCCCATTGAACCTTGGTAAATATTTCTGATAATCCCCACTAAGGAGAGCATTTAAGGGCTGAGCAAGAACTAATGGAGCATACCTAGCTACCACCATCCTATCCATCATATCTAATGGAGGTTTCTGAGCTCCCATTATGAAACTAATAGGGTATGCTGCAGGCAAAGACTTAATTACTAGACCGGTACTTGGATGAAAAGGGTTCTTATTGACTTTGAGCTGAAACAAAGGTTTTTTCCCAGGAGATAGGGTTTTTTATTTTTTGAAAGACTGAGGATCAGTAAAGATCTGAAAACTATTGATAGGTATTGTAGGTGTCAACCATGATGAATCTTGCTTTTCTTCCTTTGCAAGTGAAAAGGGTGGAAATAGGTCTATTTGATCAGGGCTACATAAAGCTGGAGATGATTATGACTTCTTAATTTTCCTAGCTTCTTTCAGAATTTTCTCTGGATCTGAGACACCCAAGTGTAATGGTGAAGTTGGTCTACCTCTTGTCCCAACTCCCTTAGTAGCCACTGTGAACTGTTTGGTGAAATGTAGTCTTAATGATTTGTTGGTTTTGTCCACCTCTCAAAACCAGTTGAATGATGAATAACCTAGGGAAAGCATGCTTCAACTTCATCCCCGGCAATGGCGCCAAATATGTTAGTGCTAGAAATTGTTCTTAGACTACTAAAGAACAAGCCAACACAATCTCATAAAATAAAACTAAGTAAAACAATTTTTTAGGGTTTTTGGTTTTACAATTTGTTATCAAGAGGGGAAAATATCATCAAGCTAAGACAAACACTAAATCATGTAACAGTGATGAACTGAGATGCATTATATATGAAATATAAACCATAAACAATATAAGCACAATATTGAGTTTCATCCATAGTTCACAAGGATTTCATGAATAATAACCTCAAACGAGAAATGAATCTGTCAACTAAGTGATTACACAAACCATAAATAAAACCAGCAAAATAGAGTAAAATGGGATTATAGTTTGCATATATGTCATAATTAGTTATCAAAAATACATAAGAGTTTCTGAACTTAGCTCTGTATACAGTAGCTTGAAAGCCTCCCCTTGTACAAAAATTTGAACCATGACTCATTCTAACTTCTTACTTTGATCTTGGTTACATACAGAAAACAGTTATCTAACTAAATAGCTACCTTCTAGGTCAGACTATCGAAACACTAGTAAGGTAAAAACAAACTAATATCTTTAAAAACGTTAACTAAAAGACACCTGTCATCAATAGCCTTTTTAAAGATCTTTGGCAACTTCAGCCAAAAGTGTTATTCCCTCTATGGCTTGAGTCTTCCTTCTAGTTCTCTGCTGCTCAGCTTCTGGGTATTCAATTCTCTTTGATAATTCTTGATTATGTTGAGTTCCTTGTTGAATAGCCTGCTTCAGTTCTGCACATAAGTTTTGTGTTTTCCTTTTCCTCTTCAATGCTTCCTTGGAAACCACAATTAGTTCTTGATAATCATTGTTAATCTCCTCAATATCTTTTCTTAATTTTTTATTTTCCATTACTAATCCTTCATTTGTTTCTTGCAGAAAATCTATCTGGTATTTGTACTGCTTGACACTTTTCTGAAGATTTTCATTCTCAGAATCTATACATTTCCCTTCTTCGAATGAAGAATTTCCTTCTGATAACCAAGGGACATTCAACTTCTTAAACATTTCCTCTTCATCCTCTTCATACTTGAAAACCTTTGTCACTGGAGGAACATTTGGAGATTTAACATCTTCAAAATTGCACTAGATTGATGGATCTGCAATTTTCCCTTTCCCTGTACATGATTCTAACATCACTGAATGATATTTCCTAGTATAAACTTGTTGAGGGCTAAGACTTTCCTTTCTTCCAATATCTTCTAGATTTTCTAGAACTTTATTTTTTACTGGAGATGAAACAACAATCAAAGAATCCTATTTCTTACTCTTGAATTTTTTAGCATTCAAACTTTTATCCTCTTCGAAATCCTCTTGAGAAGAGGAGTCTTCTGATATTGTAATATTTTCTTGAGCTAGCTTGGGATTTAAAAGTTTTTTCATGTTTAACCTCAACTTATTCTTAGGTCTGGTTTTAGGTCTCCAGCCTACTCCTACATCTCCAAGCATACTCAAATATTTACCTTGATGTTTTATAGTTTCAAGCTGAACAACTTCTCTTTTAACTAATTTCATGACCAACTTTTCTTCAAACCCTTCTTTTGAGATCTGTGTATTATCAACCCTTAATTTATCAAGCACTGGGATTTCACTTCTTTCTTCATGTGCATCTGTAGGAGTCTATTCTTTTTCTACAACACACTTACCTTCTTCCTGGTTTGTATCTTCATAAAAGGTATTTGCTCTGTCATCTTCGTTAATTTCTGCTACATCTTCTAAATTCTGCACTTGAAATTTCAACTGACCATCTTCACCAATCTTCTTTTGTTGTCCACCTACAAGCTCTTCAAGTTTTTGTGTCAAAGACTCCACTTGAGTAGTTTGCTCTTCCACTTCAACAATGACTTATTTATTCAATTTTTTGACAAAGCTATTTGATTTCTTCATCTATCTCCTTTTTGACTGGTCTTCCTTCTCACTTTGAAACCCTGACCTAAACATAAAATAATCCCAAGTCTTTCCTTTCTTTTGGAGCACAATACTGATAATCAATTTTATCAATCCATGATGGAAAATGGACTGATTAGTGTGATCCTAATGCTCCCTTTCTCTGCTTGACATTTTATGCAAACTTTTAAGGAAGAATAAAGGGAGATTCATCTTTGAATCCTAATTTAAGTGCCATAAAAACCTGATGTGATATTTAAAAACAAAGGCACATCTTCCCTCATAGGTTATATAAGTCTGCAAAATCTTAATTGGCTCTCTCCATTCAGGCTTGAACTTCTGTATATGAACCCCCTTACCCCAATCTGGTACAACATTGGGTGGCAGGAAATTCTCTGAATTAAAAACAAAAGGCACTTTCTTGAACCAAAACTCACCTTCATCAATAATGCCTGTAGCTTCTGCTATTAACTCTCTAGTCAATTCAATTTTTAGGGTATTAAACAAGACTATGTCTTTCTCTAATATTTGAGTGAATTCATATGAAACCTATGAATGATAACCATCAATTTTCTCAAAACATTGAAACTAGCCTACTTCTTGAAACAATTTTGCACACTCAGGGAAAGTTTTAGCACATGTCATGTCTGGAGGCTCAGCCCTATTTGTCTTCCCAGTTCTCTTCATTTTCTATATTGAACCTTAACTGTTTCTCCTTCAGAAAATAGTTAAAACTATTTGAAAGTATGTTACTTCAACAGTAAACCAGAAGATGAGAAAATTAGAACCCTTGATATGAATTTTTTCTCAAAAACTGATAAGTATTTCGGAACAATTTCACTGACAGAATAGACTAACAATTGAGCAAAAATTGGGTTCCTAAACTTGCACTTCTTAATCAACATCCATAACTACTCCTTTGTCACTGCAAGCCTGGATTCATGAATGATGTTAGCAATCAGTTGCATATCTGTTGTAATAATGGTTTCAGTTTCTAAAAATATGCTATCTTGTCTTCCCAGGTGTCCAGTAACCTTCATAGCTCTGTCTTCAACTGCCACGACTGTGCCAATAAATTACTCTACAAACCCTAAACCTCTAACTGCCTTCCTCACAATCTCTTCCAACCACAGACTTCCAGGTATTAGCGGGTCTCTGTAAGCTTTCATACATTCATGAAATTCATAACTAACATCGAATTACTCCCATCGTGCACCATCAGTACTGTTTAAAGCATCTATATTTCCCACATTCCGAACAGCTGCAACTCGTCTGAATCATTCTTGTCTTAACTCAAACACTTGTCAAAATTATTAGTAAGTATTAAACACATATCATTTTCCTTTACACATGTGGAAAAACTCCCCTCATTTGCAAATTTTAAAACTCATGAGAAAACTTACGATTTTTTGAAGGCCACGACTTTCTTGTAGCACTCTAGTTCATGATTTCTGCCTTTGCGCCACATGAATATCTAATTAATGCTTTTTGACAAAAGGCTTTAAAAACAAAATGTTAAATTCTGTAATCAAACTTTGATTAACCCTTATGATATCTCTTTCCAACCTTTCAAAAATACATACACCTAATAAGGCCATTAAAACTATGAAAACAACTAAGTAAAGTACATTTAAAAGGAAAACTTATAAAATCAAAAATAAAAGTAAGCTTGCTATAAAAATACTTCAAAAACCAAGCTCAAAATATTAAAGAAATAAGAAAAACCATGTTTTGAAAATAAGCATATAGTCTAAAACAGAAAACAAAATCTAGCTATAACATTTGGCTCCTGCTGCAGGATAGAGTCCTCCTTGTGAGGATTCAAGAACTTGTAGATCAGTTCCTTCTATCACTTAATTGAACCTATATACTATTCTACAAAACATCCATTGGGCTATGGAGCCTTTATTCAATCCTTCACACACCAGTATATACAATGAAATTCAAATCTTTTTCCTTCAAAGACTGTAAAAATGCTTGAGGAATCGTCCATTGACTGGATTAGACAACTCCTCACCATCCAAAGTCTGTAAAATAAAATTATTATTCTCCAAAATGTTTGACACTATGAAAGGACCAAACTATAGATTATCAAACTTACCATATTTACTCTTCTATTCCTTTCTAGCATCCCATCTTAATACCATATCCCCATTGAAAAAAATGTTTTCTTTAATTTTCCTATCAAACCTTTCTTTGATTTTCCTTCTGTTTTTCTTCCATTGATTCACAATTCTACTGTAATTCAATTAATGCATAAACTCTCCTTTGAATATCACTGGATTCCTCTTGACTATCTTGAATAAATTTCATTACTGGAATACCAAGCTGAACTAGAAACACCACATCAATGCCATATACCACTTGAAAAGGAGAAGTCCCAATTTCCTTTTTAATTGTTATCCTGTCAGCCCACAATGCATATTTCAGCATTGAGTCCCATGACCTCTTATTCTGAATCAACAACTTCTTGATGCTCTGACTGATACTTTTATCGATGGATTCAGCTAACCCATTTCCCTAAGGGTAATAAGGTGTTGAGTGTTTCAGAACAATCCCATTTTCTTCACAAAATGCCACCATAGATTTTGAATTAAAAGTTTTAGCATTATCATTCAATAACTTCTTGGGAAATCCAAAACCGCTAAGACAATTTTCCTAAATAAAGCTAATTATCACCTTGTCTGTTGCACTTCTTGTGGGAATTGCCTCCACCCATTTGGTGAAAAAATATGTAACTATCAATATCCATTTATGCTGCCCTGAAGAAGAAGGATTTATCTCACCTATAAAGTCTAACCCCCATTGCTGAAAAGGAGCATTCACTGCAATAGGATTCAATGGTAAAGACACTAACTTTTGCTTACCGACAAATTCTTGGCATGGGGCACAAGCTCTTACTTGCTGATATACATTAGAGAACAAGGAAGGCCAATAATGTCCCAACCTCAAAATTTTATAAGCGGTAGCCTTCCAGTATTTATGTCCCCCACAAGCACCTTCATGGGAATCTGAGATTACCTCCTCAATCTCTGGCTTATCTAAACATCTGAGAAAAATATCTCCCTGATCTTTCCAAAACAGGTATTTTTCTATCAAACAATATTTAATAGCTTTTAACTTCAGTGACCTAGCTTCCTTTTTATTTAGATGTGTTGGGCTTTGGGCAGACCCAGGTTTTATACCATTAACTTCGCACCATCAAAAAGACCCACAGTGTTGGCCCTTTCGGCAACAACCTGTGAACAGGTTGCAGTCTCACCTGAAACATCTATGGGGTGCTGCAGAACCAGGTTTCTGCAAGCAGAAGAGGGATATTACTGTACCTTTAGCCTTAAAAAATAATAATCATACAATACAGAGCTTCAACTTGTACTTAAATAGCTTCGTAGTTAGATGAACAAACAGTTTATTGCTTAACCCTTAACTGGGAATTCACAGCAAAGTTATTATTTAGCAGTTATATTACTTTATCAATTATCTACTTATCAATGCATAAAATAAAACCATAACAAAAACAACACAAAAGAACCACAACACCAGATATAACATGGTTCACCCCCAGTGTAGGGGCTACGTCCACAAAACTGCGCTTTTATTCAACTTTTTACAAAAACCACAGTTCTGATCTGTGCACTCAACAGTAGATCCGCCCTTCAAGTCTAATTGTGTACTCAGCTGCAGTTCCTTTCTTACAATCTCTAAGTTGCGCACTCAGCTGCAGTTTCTTTCCTTACAAAACCCTCTGCGCACACAGCTGCAGAGGTCGTCCACGCACACAACTGGGACTTGACCTTAAAACCCAAAATTAGATCTAACTTCTTCGCATCATATGATCCTCATTTCATTAGATGATCTTGAAATCTTTACATGAGTGCCTATTTATACAAGTGCACTATTACAAAATCATGGGCTACACTCGAAAATTATGGACAATTACAAAAAGAGGGCTTTGACTCAACCCCGACACCCCTAAGACTATTTTGAGTCGCAACTCCACTTACAAGCTTCCACAAAAACCATGGAGTTACCAAAATTAAGGACTGTTAAGGTGCGCGCCCCAACAGGCCCCTAAGACTCACCAGTGTCCCGTCCCGGGACACTCTGCTGCTTGTCTAGTGGGAGAATTTTGTTGGCGAAGATAGTAAACTGCTTGTTGGCTGCTTGCTCCTTCTCTACTAGATCCTTTTCCACTCTATTGAGTTCCTTATCCATCTGCATCTCTATAACCATCATCTTTAATTTTCCTGCCCTCCTGCTCCCTTATATGCCTGTCATCATCGTCATCCCTTCTGCTACTTCTACCACGGCCGCAGCTTGCTTGATCCTTCATCCTTTCATCCTTAGCAGACTACCTATGTTCCTTATGTTGCTGTCTTCCTTCGCAATATTTATGATGGTCATGGGAATCATTGGGCCTTCTAAATCTATCAGCGACTCCATCCCTCGGACTGCCTCCCATTCATATCCTATCGAACATTTGACCATCCACAACTTTGGGTCCTTAACAGATGGTGCCCCTGTGATTGCATGCCAATGTACTTTTACATAAGACAAGCAGCATGCCTCCATTCTGCTAAGCTAGGAGGATACATCTCGGGATCCTCTGGAGTCTTTCCTAAGGGTTTGTGCCTTTCTTTGTTCCGTTTAGAGCGAACTTTTGCCTTAAATTTCTTCCTGGTTGAACATGTCTGCATAGGTGGATGCAGCACTGGGGGAGTTTAGATGCAGGTGGATTGCTGATAAGGTTCTGCAGACCTCTCTCCCTGAACTCTCGTAACAATTCCTGGACTTCATGATCATTCGACATGGTATTAACTGTAAACTCAAGAAAATGCGTAATGCAGGAGTCGCAGGCTTACATGGATTCTTATAGAATCCCACGACAAAATATTCCATCATGGGGCATTAAGGACACCAAATCTAATGGAGCGGCGGTAAATCCTATTCACACGGCACTAGATTTTCCCAAAATCTCATCATTACAAGCAGTTAAGGCAGCTCACGTGCCGACGCCACCAAATCTAGTTTGTCCCATCAGTCACATTTTAGGCTACAACAGACCTTTCTTCTTCGACACAACCACTAACTTCAGCTTCGCCATAATAGGGACCTTCGACACATTCATATACCATGACAGAATTTCTTGGACAGCCTCACTGATTCTTGCAGCGAGCATCTTTTCTAACTTCATCCTGACTTTTTCTTTATACTTAGGGTTCAGCCTATAAGGGCACTGCTTCACAGGCTTCACATCAGGTTTCAAAGGGATTTTTATCACTCCTATATCACCAAGGATACCTTTCATTTCTGAGAAATTCGTCGGAAATAGGTCCTGATACTCATGGAGAAGTTGGGTCACTTTGCTTACCGTTTCTTCATCCCAATAATCTCCAATAGTAGCATACTTAGGCATTTCTTCTGACCCAATGTTTACTTGCCTTGTTTTCAAGGGCTGAGTCACTTCAGGTGCTTCGACTGTTGGTCCATGTACTTCGCAGTGTCCTTCTGACCCAGGAATGTTAATATTGCGTGGGTCTTCATCCTCATCAATTGCGAGGTTATAACATTCTACTGCATTAGCTTCTTATTCCTTCCAATCAGGTTGGTGCTCTGCTATTTCTTTATCATCAAACACCTTAGTATGGATCAAACTAATAGCTGCGTCCAAAGCAGGACAAACCTCATTAATAGAAAATGTTAGCACAAAACTATCAACAAGACTATCCCAACTTACAGTACCATGGCAAAGCTCCACCTCCGCATACCAGTTCTTTGCTACAAGTTCCAGAGTGTGCACAAACCTATGTACCCATTCTTCATGAGGTACATGCTTCCATGCTTCATAACACTGCTCCAAATGTTCCTGAGGGCTAGTCTGACCATTAAACCTACTTCGCACCTCCTGAGGTTGATCCATGAATCTGAGGTGAAGAATATTTTGACAAGCTTCCCAACTCTGAATATACTTCTTATGACCATTCCACCATCTGGCAGCTGTGGCTCTGAATACTGAATCTAGAGTCTGCATTTTCTGTGAATCTGGTACCTTCTCTAAAAATAGCAAAATAAACTCTTTGGGGTCTGTCAAGCCATGAAAAATAGGTAAGAATCTTGTCTGTGAGCCAAGCCATCTGAGAGAATTGGTAATTCTTGCACATCAATGTCCATGTAGTTCATAAAGTCTATTCTGCCAATTCTCTAAGCCTTCATCTGAATCATTCATGCAAGAACTATCACACTTACAGTCCTTTATACCTTTCGGAGTAGGGTTAACATAGTCTTCTTCTTTAGCTATGATGTTGTAGATATGATCCAGAATATCCTGATCTTCATCTCTGACTGGCTCTGTGTACCTTTCTCCTTGAGAAGGGTCCAAGGGTACTATAACTCTCAAGCCTTTTCCTTCAAAAGTCATCTGCCTGTTTTTAAGGTTGATTACTGCAGAATTCTCTATTGCCCATTCAATTCCTAGAAAAGATGGATAGGGGTTGCTATCATCAATTATCTCAATGACTTCAAAATCTGCTAAGGTACTGACTCCATCAATGTCTACTGGTACACTAGGGAGTCTTCCCAAGGGCACAATCCTCTGCTGATTGGCTAATCTCAACTGTATAGGGGACCATTCAAGGGTAGGTTTTCCCATTTGTTCCCATGTCTGCTTAGTTAAGACATTTACTTCTAATCCTAGGTCTAAAATGATATCAGTCATGTCATACTCTCCTATCTGAGCATGCAATCTCATTTCTCTTCCAGTTCTTCTAACTCTATTGACAGTTTTTTCTTTACCAGATCTTCGCTGAGGTTCGCAAGAAGCAATAACTTTCGGTAACTCATTTAAAGCATTCTGATTTTGTAAGAGCTTCATACAACTCTGTAGAAATGTCAACAGTGTACTTACTTTATCTGTCGAAGCTTCTTGAGACTATGACTGTTGTTGATGCTGCTACGCAGGTGCTACTGCTGTGCTCGGATCAACAAATTCTTTTTTGGCTTCCATAAATGTTTCTTTTTCTCTTCCCACATCAAAGGTTGGAACTTTCTCCGGGGTCTTACAAACCCAATCCTTGTCAGGCTATTTCTCCTTATTCTGCACTTGCAGCGTAGCTCCACCCCTTGTAACAACATTAATAGCTGGGAAAGATCTTTGCTCTATAGCAATCATCTGAATATTCTGAGTAGGAGCATTATTCCTTTCTTGTATCTTGGCTATCAACTATGGGCATTGCTCAATGACATGATCTACTGCTCTGCAATATCGACATGTCGTAGTTGGGTTTCGACAGTATCTAGCTAGATGTCCTACCTGATTACAGTTATAGCACACAACTTGGCTGCGACCTCTTCCAAGCATACCACCACGACCACGACCTCCAAAAGTACCTCGACCTGATGTACTACCACGGTAACCATATCCATCATTGCCTTGTGCATCGTTTTGTACCCTATAAGCATCATATGTTCGCTCTCGCATAAGGTCAAAGCTGCGACATTCCTCTTCGTTGTGTCCAACTGACTTACAGAACTTGCAATAGTGATTCTTAGGTACTTGCACATATCTTTGTAGCAGATAGCAATCTTCAAGTCGATGCTGGCCAGTTGTTCTACAAATCTCACAATATAGAACATTAGGGTTAAATGGTTTTAGCGCACCAGTATTCAGATAATTTCTTAGCGTAGGACATTGTTCCTTGTCATGACCTTCTGTCCTACATCGTGTACACCACACCTCTTCACAAATAGATTTCCCTTTTTTCATGTCGCGTAGCTCCAAAGCCATTTCTGCTAACTGTGCTTGTATTTGGGCTATGCCAGAATTATCTTCGACAGGAGCTGTCTCCAGTTTCATGGCAATCTCCAAAGCCTCTTACTGATCAGCAACTTTCTGTTGCATGAGTGGCATTCTGATATGAGGTAATAAGGCTGCAATGAACCATTCTTTATGCTGTGCTGGTCCAATAGTGAAACTAACTTGATCTAGCAGAACTTTGAACCTCTGATCAAAGTCCCAAACTGATTCACCTCGCCTCTACTGAATCTCTTTCAATTCAGTTATACACTGTGATTCTGATTTAGGCTTCTTGAACTCTTTGATCATCATTGTTTTAATATCAGCCATGACATGGTTCTGAGTACTAGAAAATTTCATAAACCAGGTCAAAGCTCGGTCTCTAAAAGAAGTGACCAACTGCGCTCTTCTTATATCTTGATCCAAAATGTTCTTAGCAGTCCACACAGCTTCACATAAAAACCAAAACTATTCTGGATCCTCTGATCCAGTTCCTTTGAAGACTGGGAGCTTGATATCATCAGTCATATGGGCCATAGTGGACTGAGGGGGGGGAGAACTTACTGGGCTAGACTAACCTGCGACAGGAATACTCGGGCTAGGGTTACTTCCATACTGCGACGGGTTCTCAGGGGTAATAGATCTTCGCTGCGGAGTTATAGGAGGGTTTCTAACAAAAGGGGTTTCTTCAGATTCAGGGTCTTCTGGCATATACTCAGTATTCTGGCCTACGGTATAGGATTCTAGGTTTCTCTTGTATCTTTTACCGCTTCGCAGCAAACCACTTTGCTCGTTGAAGTTACTTTCACTTCCAAACATAGGTTAGTAAAAATAAATCTAGCAATCTGATTCTATAAGCAATATGCCTTTCTCAGCCAAGAGCATTTTAATTTGCAGACTAAATGAATTTAGGTACTTACCCCTTGGTCCTTGGAAAAACTGTGTCTCAGCTTCGCTAAAAGAGGTACTTGTGTAGATGGCAAACTCTGTCACAAATGCTTCAAGGGTTCGCATTGTCCAGAAATCAACAGCTCGTGATATCACATTATTCACTCTTTTCAATATGTTAATTCTTGCGGGAATCCAGTCAGGATACTGATCTTCCTTGAAGTTGGTCTTTCTTTCTATCAACATTTGCAAGAAGTCATCTGAGCTATGACGAGGATCCTTATTTTCTTGTTCAGCAAATTTCTAATAGGTAGCTTCAACCCAATCACCGATTTCTTTTACTGAGGGCCTCCAAAACATAGCCCTTCAGGTACGACATAGATCCCTCTTAAAGTAGATACTGAGTTCAACCGGCAATGGAACCAATTTGTTGGGCTTTGGGCAGACCTGGGTTTTATACCATTAACTTCGCACCAACAAAAAGACCCACAGTGTTGGCCCTTTCAGCAACAACCTGCGAACAGGTTGCAGTCTCACCCGAAACAGCTATGGGGTGCCACAGAACTAGGTTTCTGCAAGCAGAAGAGGGGTATTACTGTACCTTTAGCCTTAACAAATAATAATCATACAATACAGAGCTTCGACTTATACTTAAATAGCTTCACGGTTAGATGAACAAATAGTTTCTTGCTTAACCCTTAACTGGGAATTCACAGCAAAGTTATTATTTAGCAGTTATCTTACTTTATCAATTATCTACTTATCAATGCATAAAATAAAACCATAACAGAAACAACACAAAAGAACCACAACACCAGATATAACATGGTTCACCCCCAGTGTAGGGGCTACGTCCACAAAACTGTGCTTTTATTCAAATTTTTACAAAAACCACAATTCTGATCTGTGCACTCAACAGCAGATCCGCCCTTCAAGTCTAACTGTGCACTTAGCTGCAGTTCCTTTCTTACAATCTCTAAGTTGTGTACTCAGCTACAGTTCCTTTCCTTACAAAACCCTCTACGCACACAGCTGCAGAGGTCGTCCACGAACACAGCTGGGACTTGACCTTAAAACCCAAAATTAGATCTAAATTCTTCACATCATATGATCCTCATTTCATTAGATGATCTTGACATCTTTACATGAGTGCCTATTTATACAAGTTCACTATTAGAAAATCATGGGCTTACACCTGAAAATTATGGACAATTACAAAAAGAAGGCTTTGACTCAACCTCGACACCCCTAAGACTATTTTGAGTCGCAACTCCGCTTACAAGCTTCCACAAAAACCATGGAGTTACCAAAATTAAGGACCATTAAGGTGCACACCCCAACAAGATGTTCAGGAAATTGTAAATACAACGGGAAATGTACAATGTCTGCATACCATGTAGATTCTTCATATTGCTCCATAATATTTTCTTTCTCCTGCTTAGCTTGCAATTCTTCCTGTATAGGTTGTTCTGCCATCAAATGAAGGCCTAAAGCTTGACAATTTGAATCAGCCAACAATTTTGCTAGACCTTGACCCTTCACTAGTTTAGTAGGCTTGATGTCCACATCATATTCCATATGTTATCAATCCATTTTCTGGTTTTACCTTCACTATCAGGATGAGTTAATATCTCCTTAATGGCGGCATTGGGAACATAAGCAATGACCTTAGAATGTAAAACATAAATTCTGAAAAATTTTAATGCTTTTACCAGTGAATAAGCTTTCTTTTCCAATGTATTGTACTTCAACTCTGAGTCCTTGAGAGTCTTGCTGCAAAATGCAATTGGATGTTCCAGTCCCTCATTATTCTTTTGTAACAAAACAACAGCTAATGTATCCTCTGATGCAAAAGAAAAAGTCAAAAATTCTTTTGAAAAAACAGGACTCACTAGAACCGATGCTTCTGTAAGAGCCATCTTTATTTTCTCAAATGAATTCGTAGCCTATGCTGTCCATTTCACTTCTTGATCTTTCTTCAACATAGCTGTTATTTGTTTAATAGTTTCAGCAAAATTCGGTATGAACCAACGCAGAAAAATTATTTTACCAATAAAAGATTACACATCCTTCTTGCTTCTAGGAAAACTGATCTTCAAAATGGCTTTAACCCTTTTAGGATCTATCCGTATCCCATCATCTAAAACCAAATGTCCTAACAACTTACCCTCCTGCACAGCAAAATGTGACTTTTTTGGATTAAGGGACAGTCCATATTTTCTACATTTCAAGAAAGTTTATTTTAGATGCTTTAGATGCTTTTCATCAGACTGTGTGAAAACTGTTATGTCATCCAAATAAATCACCACAAACTTCTCCTTCTCTCCAACAAAGTCTATGTCCATAGCTCTTTGAAAGGTAGCTCCAACATTCATCAATCCAAAGGGCATTTTATCATACATGAAAGTACTGCAAGGGGTAGTGAAGGCTGTCTTTTCTTTGTCATCAGGGTGCATTGCAATTTGGTTATACCCGGAAAAACCATCGACCATTGAAATCCTTTGAGCAACCACCACCTTCTGCAATATTTGCTCAATTTTTGGTAATGGGTAATTATCCTTTAATGAAGAATTATTCGGATTACAGAAGTCTACACACAACCTTATTTCTCCATTCTTTTTTCTGACAAGAACAAGTTTTCTACCCATTAAGAATATTGAAGAGGAACAATGATTTTAGCATCCAATGATTTTTTAACCTCCTTTTCTATGACAGGGAATAAGGCAGGATTGATTCTCCTCAGCTTCTATCTAAATGGTTTTAAATTAGGCTTCAAATGCACTTTATGTTGAATAATACTTCTATCATAAGTTTTTAGATATTCGTATGACCAAGCAAAAATATAAACATATTCTTTCAACAGTTTAATGTACCTTTCTCTTTGCTCCGCTGAAAGTTCCTTTGAAATCTTCACTATCCTAGGATGCTCCTTTGTGCCAATGTTACAATCCATTACATTCTCCTCTGAAGACTGCATAGCTGGTTTCAATGGGGTGTCATCCTTTGAAAAAATCCTCTCAAGGGGTACCAGACCCTTGGGAATAAAATTAATTTTCAGCTCAATGATTTTATGACCAGTAACTTCATTTTCTGCAAACCTCTCATTATCTGCAGTCCCATCATACTGCTCTTAATCAATTAAAGAATTACAGAATTCACCAGTCACCTCTAAAAACCTTTTCATCTCTAAATCATCCTCAAAACCCTCCATTGCTTGATGTTATCAGGAACTAAAGGTCTACACCTGACTTCTATAGGATACTTTAGCTGAGTTGTCTTAGGAATCTTGAAATGAGTAGCTGCTAGAGCAAGTGACTCAACAATTTGTTATGATCTCTAGGAATATAGGAAATATTGATTGCCACAAAGAAATTATCTATCATATCCCAGAATTCATTCCTGTACACTTTGAACAAATCTTGCTTTACTTGATAGTTGTTCATCACCTGCTGAACAACCAACTCGGAGTCGCCATAAACAAAGATTTGTTGAATGCCCAGGTCTTTTGCAGCATTTAAACCCAACAACAATGCCTCATACTCTACTGTATTGTTTGTGGTTACAAACTCCAATTTGTACATCAAGCTTACTGATTCACCACCAGGATAAATCAACAGAATACCTGCTCCTGCTCCCTCCGTGGATGAGGAGCCATCAAAATACATTTGCCACAATTCATCTTTCTGTTCTACAGAACGCTTGACTTGTATTTCTCTTTCAACCTGCAATATGCCACTAGTATTATCATCACTGAAATGCAACATACACGAGCCCAAGTCCTTTTCAACAGCATATAATGGATGATTTGTTGGATTCCTATCATCAGTAACAATGTAAGAAAACTACAACTCTCTATACAACCTCCTATTCTCACCTCCAAAAACAAGGATAGTTACATATGATAAATCCATCTGTAAAGTGCCCCCTACTTTCTTATCCCAAGACCTAGAAAGAAGAATTCCAAATTTAGGTGTGATATCTGCCACTACTACATCCATAATAACACTTTTCATTGGTTATGTTATCACATATATAGTAGCTAGGATACCATATTCTATTTTTCATACACTGTACATTTTTCAACCAGATATCTTACATATGATATGCTGAGATGAGCAATTTTTTATGAATCATGTTTATATTAGTGGACTATTGTACTTTCCCATGTCAGGACTGAGTCTCAGGACACTCAAATTTGAGGACCAATGTAGCCATTTATGTCATTACAGAGTAGTCATTGATGCCTAGTTTTATATCAGTTCTTTCTCATTGGACAGATGGTGTCTCAGATGGATTATATTGCATGATTATGACTCAGCATTTTATATTGTTTTATGGTTATTATTGCTCTTATACTGATTTTTGTGGCATGTATTGACTTGTGGTATCATGATCTGGCGGTCATAATTATATGGACTTGGTTGTATCTTGCACTATGTATTCATGTCCTTACTTAGACTTGGAAGTTCTTGATCTATACTCATTGGTTTTACCCTCCTTAGAAAGAATAGAGGTAGTCATTCCCACCATTGTTTTGGCTTGCTAGTGTTGGCTCCATCATTCATTGTCTTCACCCATCCATTACCTTCCAGTTTAGTTTTCAACTTGACCGACTTCTTGACTTATGGCATGGAGGATCTTTCTCCCCGCTAGAACTTTTGTTGGACAAGCCTCCATGTTTATATTGTGTCTCGGCTCTGAGTTGGTGACAAAACTTGCCTTTGGTAAGTTGGATTGTATGCCTAAATCATTCTGGTTGGTTGTCCCGATGTTTGGCACTGTGCAGAACTCCCCCTAGTCACTTGAGATGTTGTTGGCTAAAACTGAAAGCTCATG
This sequence comes from Pseudotsuga menziesii, assembly GCA_001517045.1. Classification (NCBI taxonomy): domain Eukaryota; kingdom Viridiplantae; phylum Streptophyta; class Pinopsida; order Pinales; family Pinaceae; genus Pseudotsuga; species Pseudotsuga menziesii. Next base: position 829,404 of record LPNX010166182.1, read on the forward strand.
TACTACCTGTATTGAAAATATTGAATATGCGCCCATGGAAAATGAAAATTATGAAACTGTCAAAAAAATCAAAATGAAAATTATGAAACTGTGTTTCTTAACATATGTAAAGAGGGAAAGAGCAATGAAATGCTAAAATACTCCTTGAAGAGTATAAGAAAATGTCAAAAAAATCAATGATTAAAAATATGCTATATCCAAATATTGTTGACCTTATAAAATAAATATGCCCCAGATGAAGGCTGCAATTAGTTGTGCTTTTAAGCACTTGTGAAGTCCCAAAGGGTCATATAGGCCAAAAAGGCCATGGAATAAAATAATGATCCTAGTGAACTTGGATCAACCGTGATGTAATCATGATGCCTAAGTTGAATAAGCACTCTCTAAACAACTCACCCATTTGTGAGGCACTTCCATTCCTTGTGTTGTTGTTTGTCTGACATTGGTTATAGTGAGTATTCCCTTTCCATATCCGAAGTGCCTTGATGTTGAGTAGGAAGTCATCCTTTGCCTTAAGCCTTGTAAATTTCATCCTTCACCCTTCACTAGCAAAATGACTACAGCTATGAAGTGAGTATAGTCTTGAAAGTATAAGTCTGAGTAATAATAAATAAAGCCTTATATATGTATTGGTTGATGGAATGCTACTTGTTGTGATTGTTACTTGAATGAGTTGTAGAGCATGTCTTAGCCTTTTAGCACTTGCAGCAGATGGATGATAGTCTAAGTTATTTTTGGTGTCTGATCATTTACAGATGGTTATATTGTTTATTGGATATGATTGATGATCAAATAGAGACCTATGAGGGGTATGAGTATACACCTTAAATGGATTTGGACTCTCTGAGTCTAATTAGACGGTTATTTTTCAGTTCCGGGCACTTGCAGATATGATCAGGTTCATGCAGTTTTTCTTCATAGGTTGATATGTTTGAGCAGGGAGATGTTTTAGTTGGATCTCCTAGTTCATTGTATGGGCATAGGGGGTACAACCACTTGTTTGTACCATAGTACCCCCATCCCAGAGAGCTTGGTGGGCTCAGTTTGACAACACAGGCACCCTAGGAGGCTATTTTGGCAAGATCATGTTTCCCAAGGTAGATTAAAAATGATTAAATGGCTATTGAAGAAATCGATGTAGGATGCTGAGGTAAAGAAATAGCATGGGATGAGTCACAATGATGAGAGTGATGTCCTCCACACCTTCTCCAACAGTTGCAGTAGCTGATTGGGCCCACACCTATTTTTGGGCATTTTTATATTATTTTCTGGAGCTTTTGGGAGGCTCACGATTTCCTCAAGGAGGCACAAAGTCAAAGAATTAAATTATTATATTGTTTTATTGTGCCATGGGAACACCCAGAGGGAGTTAGTCAAACACTCCTTGGACCCACCATGTGCTTCATTTATTTCTTGTTGAGTGGGTTACCTTTTTTTATGGGTGATTTAGTCCACTTTGGTAATTTATGGTTATATTGATCCATGTATTGTATATTGAGCTCATCTCAACCATTGATTAGAACATTTCATATTCTAATTTTAGCCACTCATTTTGAAAGTGGTTAATATTCGGGTATGATTGAGGTTCTCTCATTTCTATTTAAAGGAGAGAGCTTCTCATTTGTAAAGGGTCTTTGGTTCTTGGATCTAAATAATAGAAAGACTTTTTTGTGGATATTTTGGAGATCTGCTTTGCATATGATGTTCTCAGATGGTGATTGGATAGTCTTCTACTTCCTAGCATTGTGGGAATTCTTGTGAGATCTATATTTTATGCTGTCATTGTTTTGCCTACAGGAGGGCGTTTTGGCTGGAGCGTTTTTGCAAGGGGACCTCAACTTGCTCGACTTTCTTCGTCTTGGATCAGGGGGTTTTCATTAGTTTCATTGTGATATATGATTACTTCATTTTAATTTCTTGTAGCATTTGGTTTCTTTACCTTGTATTGGTGAATCTGATATTGCTGGTGTTTGCTCATGCGGGATAGGGGGCGCATTGGTGGCTTGTGGCTTACATCCTTCATAGAAATCACTTGGATCTTCCAGAATTGATCGGAATATCAAGGATCATCACTGTTAAATAATTCTACAAGCATTTCCAGGTAAGTTCTAACAGGTAAGTATCTTCTCTTTAGATCTTATTCCATTGTACCTGGATTTACTTTAATTTTTTCTAAAAACTCCTAAAATACTAAAAACCCTAAAAAGCACTAAATCTGGAAATCATCCGATATTTGGCCAAACCATTTTTGGGTTTCATATATTGGGCCTCCCCTTCACCAAATATACTGCAACGCTGGTCAAAATCCTACTGGTTTGACCTAGATCTATTTTTTAGCCAGAAAACTACATAAACCCCCACTGAAAATTTGACCTGCTAGGTTTTTGAATTTTTTTGAATTCTGACTTCACAGACGGATAGATCAGGTCCCACATAGTCCAAATCACCCTCAACACTATCCAGATTCTTGGCAGTTTGAACTAGATCTGAGTTTTTGACTGAAATATCCCTAGCACCATAAATGAAAATTAGAATTTTCCAGAATTGACTTTTTCTGAAATCTGACTATATAGGTTAATAGATCAGGGATTGAGCATTCCAGAACACCCCCATATGCTGAGATAGTTCCTTCCAAGTTTCCCTAGATATGAAAAACTGGTATTCAGCCCCCTAGCCCCCCTTGATCAGATTTTGACTTTTCCAGATCTGATCTTTACTGAAATTTTCTGATTTGGGTTTGTAGATCAGGCTACCCTAATCTCATTTCCCCTTCAACGCTGAGTTGACAGCCTCCTGGTGACCCTAGAACTGCAAATCTGCTTCTCCAAGCCCTAGCTCTAGCCCTCCATTGAGCTGGTTTTCCTGTAACCTAAAATTTTCAGGCCAAATCCTTTTTGGGTCCATAGATCAGGGTATATCCTAGGTGGTTTCACTGAAACATTGTGTTGATGCTGACTCCATTGCCTAATGCATTAAAGGCACTGATATCTATCTCTGGAGCTATCCCTGACTTGAGCTTACTCCCATTCTCTTTACCAACATTTATTGATAACTCAAGTTACCTATCTTTCACTGAGTCTGTTTTCTTGGTACTAGACAGTCCCAACTCTGTCTTTGCTTGCCCTATCACAGTTACATTTCCCAAAATAGTGGTCATCCCCATCAGTTGCTAGTACCTAAACCCAAGAGCTAGGGTTTCCATTCACCTTGCACCTTACATACCTTGAATCCCCATTTGATCTGTTCTGGTGTCTAGGTCTGATCTCTCCTATCAGGAGCAGATCTGGGTCTCCCCCGTTGTTGTCTTGGACTAGGATAACATAAAGTGAAGGTTGTCTTGATTGGCATGACAACCATCCATTTGGGAGTCTAGGTAGTCATGGTTTCACCCCTTAGTTGCTTGTCCCTCTACCATCCATCTTGGATCCACCTCACATAGGAAACTACAAGGTTGGTGATAACATTTTGGCACCATTGCCGGGGAGGTAGAGGCCTACCTTGGTTCAACATCCCTCACCTTTCCCTACAACATATCTTTTTTTGGTGAATTACTTGTGTGGTTCACTTGGTGACTCCACCCCGCGACTCCACTGAGGATCGTACCCAACATATTAATCTTAAGTTCTTAGAGCATACCATAAATCATATTGAAATCAGATGTATTTCTGAGGCACATGAAGGAAGTAACCAAAAACATGATTGAAAATACAAGACAAATAAACGAAAGGGATAGATGGAGGTCAAACTACGGGTATGAGGATGATCTTGAACATGACTATGGGTATGAATCTAGTTATCACAATCTTTATGATACCCACCAACTTCCTCACCCATGCAACAAAGATTTCCCAAACATCCCGAGTGGACCTGTAAATCGACATGAACCTAGAAGTCAGTCCCAGTCAAATCCTTATAGCCAAGGAACCCGAGCTGTGAAAAAACAAGACAGACAGTCTCCTTTTGAATTTTCTAAAATATCGAGGGCACCTCATCCTATGCCAAACAATTACACTAGGAGGATGCCCCGGTTCAATGGAAATAAGGATATATCTATTGAAAGTCATCTGGATATTCTGTGGGATTACATGGAATCTAGAGGTGCAAACAATGAAGATGTTTATATGCGAGCATTAGGAGAATCCCTGCAAGGGGATGTTCAACTATGGTTTGATCATTTAGCACCAGGATCCATCACTAGGTATGACATGTTCACAAATTTGTTAATTTATAGTTGGAGTAGGAACACTAATAAAATTTTTGAGTGTCAGTCTAGTAATGATTATGCCCTTGATAATCAATATATTAACGAAGTGCTTTCTCAATTAGACCATTCCTCTCCTGATATGTTCCAAATTATGAGCGTGCCTGCAATCCATAAGAATGTTATAGAGTACTTCGAGAATAATGTTTCAAAACCTCATGATGAAACTAAGAGGGATATCAATCAAATCATACAAGATACTCTATTATTATTACCTGAAGCAGTCACAGAGCAAATATTGGATCTGATCCGTGGAAGGGAACCTAACATGCACCATCAAGAAACATCTATAGTTGAGCCTTCCATTGGTGAGGTCATTAAAGAGCCTTTAAAAGAGAAACTCCATAGTCATTGCCTAATTGATGATAATTTGAGTCAGTATCCAACCTATAAGAATCTGGATTCAGACCTTGATCATATCACTGCAGAAGAAGAAAAGGTTGAAATTAATAAAACTTCTGTTGAAGAGCAATCATGTGGTCATATTGTAGTTGAAGACCAAGTTTGTGAGGATAGAAATGAACATAGTGATGTTTTTCCTTATAAAATGAATGATGATGATCATTTATCCTCAGTTGAATGTAATGAACAATCTCAAGAAGAAGAACCACATGATGATGATATACTAGTGAGTGAGCTTGACCTAGAACCTTCTTTGTCACATCTGTCGAACTGGAATCTGTGTCCAAATAATCATCAAGAGCCTCCAAGGAATGATTCTTGTAATGCTGCTACTATTCCCCGTCATGTTTTTTATCAAGGTGATTTGGTAGAGGAGATTAATCATAGTGAGTCTAGTTCTTGGGAGGTTAGTTTCAATCTTGCCAATGTCTCTAGAAAATGTTCCATATCACATGCAATATTGGTGTTGGGGCACGGACCTTGAAGGTTCTTAATCTTGGCAACTCCGCAGTTTTGGTGCGAAGCTTGTAAGCGGAGTTGCAATCCAAAATAGTCTTAGGGGTTTTGGGGTTGGGACGAAGCCCCTCTTTTTGTAAATAACCCATGGTTTAAGCCCATGGTTTTTAATCCCATGGTTTAAACTCATGGTATTGTAATAGTTCACTTGTATAAATAGGCAGTTATGTAAAGAAGAAAAGAGCTTTTTTGAAGGTTTTTTTGAATAATGATAATTTGATGTGAAGAAGCTAAGGCCTATTTTGGGGTTAAGGTTAAGTCCCAGCTGAGTGCGTGGATGACCTATATAGCTGAGTGCGCAGATGGTTTTGTAAGAAAGGTTAAGTCCCAGCTGAGTGCATGGATGAACTCTACAGCTAAGTGTGCAGAGGGTTTTGTAAGAAAGGTTCTGCAGCTAAGTGCGCAGTTCTGGGTTGTTGAGAAGATTTGTAGCTGAGTGTGCAAATCAGAACCGTGTCGTTGTAAAGAGTTGAATATAAACACAGTTCTGTGGATGTAGCCCCTACACTGGGGGTGAACCATGTATATCATGTTTTGTGGTGGTTCTTGTTATTTTGTTCCTGTTATGTTTATGCATTTGATAAGTAGATAAGTAAGATAAACTGTTAAGTACTAACTTCACTGTGAATTCCCAGTTAAGGGTTAAGCAAGTAACTGTCTTTTTATCTAAACTGCGAAGCTATTTAAGTGAATATAGAAGCTCCGGTATTCTTTGTTAAGGATAAAGGTACAGTAATATCCCTCTTTTCCTGCAGAAACCTAATTCTGCAGCACCCCATAGCTGTTTTGGGTGAGACTGCAACCTGTTCGCAGGTTGTTGCTGAAAGGGCCAACACTGTGGGTCTCTTTGTTGGTGTGAAGATAGAAGTATAAGAACCCAGGTCTTCCCTAAGCCCAACAAATTGGTTCCGTTGCCGGTTGAACCAGTATCCGCTTCAAGAGGGATCTACATTGTACCTGGAGGGATATGATTTGGAGGCCCTCAATAAAAGAAATCAGTGACTAGATTGAAGATACTTATCTGAGATTTGTTAAACAAGAAAATAAGGATCCTCGTCGTAGCTTAGATGAATTCTTGCAAAGGTACATTTTTTTTATATTTATGAAATTTTCTTTGGTAGTATCCACATAGAATTTCACCAGTGGTTATCCAGGTTGACAGAAAGAAAGACAAACTTCAAAGAAGATCAGTCTCCTGAGTGGACCCCAGAAAGGATTAAGCTGTTGAAAAATGTGAACAACGCGGTATCAAGAGTTGTTGACTTCTGGATAACGTGAACCCTCACTAGTAGAAAATGAGAGATTAGTGACCAAAAAAATGACCAAAATCCGCATATCAATGACCACTTTTGGTTTGGCGATCGCTGGTGGCTAATTTACAGTCTTTTATTACGCGACCAAAATTGGTCATTTTTATTTTGGTCATTTATAGCTTGTCGGTTGGTCATTAATTTGGTCATATATTTGGTCATTGATTTGGTCATGTATTTGAATCAATGACCAATTATATGACCAAATTAATGACCACATGACAAGCTAAAATATGACCAAATTTGGTCGTGTAATAAAAGACCGTAAATTAGCCACCAAAACTATTTTTTGGTCATTGATATGAAAATTTTGGTCTTTTTTTTTGTCATTTATATCTCATTGTTTGGTCACATATTTCTCAATTATTGGTCACTAATTTAGTCATTTTTAGTCGCTTTATATGTGGTCATTATATTTTAGTAGTTTGAATGGTGTCCATTATTAATCAATATAAATTTTTAATATGATATTATATTTAATTAAAAAAAGAATCATACATTTATTTTCATCTAATACACTTGTGAATTATGCAATGTCACATTATAATTAATTATAACACTTGCAAATAATATCTATTACACATATAAATCATACAATGTCACATTAATTAGTTAATAATTACAACATTGGTACATAACATATAGTACAACCATATATATAAGTTTTAAAACACAAATTATATTATATGAGATGTCAAAAGTATTACAATAAATATGAGTTTTCTCAAATACTCATATTAATTTCCATATAACTTTACAGGAAAATCATCACTTTTCAAAATATTGCAATGGCTAAACCATCATACTTGCACTTGGCTGCAAAACCATACTTAGATCCCACGTCAACAGCTTCAAAACCATACTCAGCACTAAACCATACTTAGATCCCACGTCAGCAGCTTCAAAACCACACTTAGCAGCTTGAAAGCCTTAACATCGGGTTCTTCATACTGAATGGCAAATCTTCAATAACAGGCTCTTCATACTCAATGGCCCACTTATAAGTTAATCTCACTCCTGCAAAATCCAATAAAAAATATCACTTGTAAAGTAGAAAAACAATGAAGCAAATTATTTATCTTGTTCAACAGCTAACAACAATAACCAAGATCATGTGCAAAATAATAAAATCTAATCTAACAAATTCAATTGAAGAATTGGTTGAAATTAAACTTGAACGGATAAATATACAACTATTTAGTACCTAAGAAAAGTAAAACTCAGCTCTAAACCAAGAAATGGATTTCAACAGGAAAAATAATCAATGAATCCACAAAACAATTATGCTCGACTGCACAAGTAGAAACCTGCATACATAGTGCAATCTGTGAAGGAATTCACCCCTATATGTCATGTGGTTAGTGAATGACATGACAATTATGGAAACTAATGAATGATTTAGAACCCCATCAAACTATTGTGATGTTATACTCAACCACCAGTATAATCAAAACCCATCAAATAGCATCAACATTCTCAATTTCCTACATGCCTACCTTGTCCTTGTTTCAAACATATATTTGTATATAAACAAACGAAAATTATAAAAAATTCTTTTTAACTTGTCAGCCTCAAAGTGTTCATGACATAGTTTAGGCATCAAGCCAACAACCATCATATTTTACCCTCTATATCTATATATAATAAAAAAAAATCATGAGTTTTTCTTTCTTGGACTCTAGACTCTGGAAAATTCACTTGGACAGGCCTGGCAAATAATTTCACGAGCTACAGTGAAAGTAAGAGAAAACAAGAAATGGATTAGATATTTCAGCTGGGTGAAGTTTCACCCTCCTGTCAACTGGGCCTAGCTTGGTTGGTTGACAGGAACAATAGTTATCTTCCCACATGGGTTCAAATCCCACTTGTGACATGCTTAACTCTTCATACGCCAATCATTGTTTGAGGCTCTTCTTGATCCAAAAGGAATATCTCACCCTTCCTTACAGGCCAGAGGGTGGGTTGCTTGGTTACACCAATTTTTTGGTCATTTGGGCCTACCTTGGACGGTTACAAGGAGAAGTTATTATCCTCTCCACCCAAGTTTAAATCCTGCTTGTGACATATCTGCCAACTAGGGCTGGCAAAGTACCAGTGATCTGATTCTCTCTTAAGTTCTTGAGGGAGGGTGGGACAAGATGTTTCATCCTCCCCAGTTAGGGTCAAATCCCACTTGTGACATGTTCTTCTCTTCATGAGCCAATAGTTTGATTGAGGCTCTTCATGGACCAAGAATAACAACTCACCCTTGCTTATGGGCTGGAGGATGGGGTGCTTGCTTATACCATTCTTTTGTCAATTGGGTGTAGCTCGGATGCTTGGGAGGAGAAGATGTTACCCTCCCCATCCAAGCTCAAATCCCACTTGTGACATATTTTCTCTTCATGAGCCAATTGTTCATCGGGGCTCTTCATGGGCCAATTGTCCACTGGGGCTGACAAAGTACCAGCAATCTCATTCTTGCCTACAGTCTGGAGGGTAGGACCAGTAGTTACATGTAAAAAAAACTACACCCTCCCAACACCACAAGGATTTGGTTTGCTTGCTTTCAATTTGTCATCTTTAACGAGAACCGGCTGTGTCCTGAATCCAATGTCTGCCACAAGCTTTCTACTATGAACCTGTTTTGTGTCCCAAACATAATATGATTCTCATTAGTATCAGGATAAATTCTAGAAATTATAATTTACAAAAGGAATTGAACACCTAAAAATTTAAGAAATTGTTGGTACATCCCAAGCTTGTATTCATTCCCACTAAGCAGAGTGCACTTTCCCTACACCAAGAATGCATCCTCTACTAAACACCCAAAATACAATAACTAGCAAGGTGATACATATGGATCCTACTGATGAATACTATAGGAAAAAATGGATACTTTTCATTCTTCACAATATATCTTTCCACTAAGAAAGCCGAGTGGATTAGCTCGAGTGGTTGAAAGCTGTGAATTGTCAACAGGAATTCATAGGGTCAAGTCCTCGGCGTGGCTTCCTCTGTGAATATTTTGGGTCTTACTTGATGTCCCCACTAAGTTAGGTTGACAAAAACGGAAACCAAACAAATTACCCCAAGAGCCCAGAGGGTTTCCATGATGTGTATTTCGTCAGAAAAAAAATGTGCTGCTACAAAGTGCTATAAGGCTTTTTTTGTTTTTTCTTATCATTGCAACTTGCCACTATAAAATTTGCCACTATTGCAATTTTTACTTTCCTTCCTTCACACCAGGACTGCCACAGCAGTAAGTAGTTTTTTTGGCACCATATAGGTCGTCCCACACACTATTAAGAACTTGAAGGAAATGTGAGCATTGATCTACATATGTGCTTGAACTTGACAAGGTTGTCAGTATATCCACCAACTCAGGAGATTCCCAATCCTTTACAGTCCAGCCTACTGAATTCACATTCTCTTCCCATGCTAGGTATTTCCATATACTACAAGACTGGTCTTCCAGTTTCTTCTGAATATTAACTACCTGCATAAGATCAGTGACACCAATCTCTGTGAAAAACTTACGCCACTGTAGCATGTTCAATGATTTCACTTCATTCGAAGAAAATTGTAATTTGAGCAAGATCATTAAGGCAGTCAGATTCTGAGTTTACTTGGAAAAAGGACTTGTGTCCAGTTGGTCGGCAGCTCAAACATTCATAAATAGAAACAATCTAGGACCCTATCCAGTTCAAGCCCAATTTTTTAAAATCATCCCCTGTATTGCATACCGTAATCATCAAATCAATCAAGATTCTTGGTCCAAATGTGCGCACACCTAAAGTAGCTGCTAATGGATCTGATAAAGAGACGTCCCTGTGTAGATAACCAACACCAAGATGCCTATTCAGTAAGTCATCGGGTAAAAGGATGCGTATATGATCATTCCAACCTCTTAGAACCATGCATGGGAGAACCCGTTGTTTATCCATTCCATCTAAAGGCAAGCAAGGAGAAACCCGTAACTTGGAAATAATCATTCGTGGCAGTGGAGAGAAAAATCCTAATACTTCCCCAATCAATGGAACAAAACTCATATAGAGTGAGACAGCTTTTCCTGGGTTGCTTTGATAACAATGAAGCGACCTGAAAGATTATGCTGCATTGACAAACAACTCTGGAAACTCTGAAAGCAACCATTGGTTCCAGGCACTGTCACCATCAACCTCCCCCCTGGATGATGGTAGAATAAAATCCCCTTGAAGAATAAATTTTAAACCATATGTTCACAATGGAAGGAATGCAAATACTGGCTGCTGTTCAAGATATGGTACAAACTCTCCACCAGACTCCTGACGTAATGTGAAGGCCATAGCTATCTTTGTGCTTTGTATGCCAGGCCACATGGTACCAACATCCAGCTTCTGACTTGCCACAAGCCAAGTAGTGCTTTCTTTGCCATGTAAAACCTTCACAAGGCCATTGCCAATATCCTTTCTTCGCATTATCATCAAAGAGTTTGTCATAGTATCCCTAACTTTGATACAACGAAGATGGTGAAGAAATAATAATATTGATGGATGAAAATCTGCAAATTTTGACACCCATGATCCCATCCTTGTTCCTTCCACAAGTGAGCATTTAAAAGGAAGAACTATGCATGTATTCCAAACAGGACAGTCTAAATTCTTGTCTCCAATGGCTAGATCTCTGCTAAACAATTCAATATTGCATAGCGGAGGTATAAGGGTTGGCAAAATGAAGCCAAGCTTCCCCTCAGTGATATCGAATTTTATATGAAAACCATTTGAATGAATTTCTGGAGAATCAGTTACCTGCCAAAAACCCACAAGCAGAGATCACTTACATATCAGTCATCTACGACTCACAAAGTAAAAATCAGAACCACGGTACATATTTCATATTTTTAATACAGTTCAAAACGTGAAAATACAAAGTATAAATATGCATGAATTCCACATTGGCATATATTATAAAGGATTATGCAAAGTCGTAGGAATGTCAAGTAGGTTCAAGAAAAGAGCCATCCAAAATGCTTAGCTAATTTGGTCAATTAAGATACTATAAAATCCATCCATGCTCACCCGAAATACTGATTTAAAGCCAATGCCTTTCTGTCCAATATAGCTAGCATTCCCTTTCTTGGTTGAATTTCCAACATCACAAAGAGCTCTAATGTTTTTAGCGGTGAAGCCCAATTCATTATTGAGGACCACAACACCATTGCTTTGTAGAATGAATGCCAAAGTCGGTTCCACATGAGCAGGATAAGCATTATCATCTGCATTTTGGACCTGCAACAACATAAACCCAGAAGCATAGACGATTGGATAATCCTAATAGAATTATTATAATAGCCATTCTTCAAAACTGTATCATAATTCTAAATACTCAATTTCATACTTCCATTAAAGATTTATTAATTCCAAGGGTGTAAACTTTCTGTACCTGTTAGCACTAAGAACTGCATCTTAGACGAATCTACATTGCTATGGAGCCAAGCTTTCACATTGTGGAAGATAGACTTAGCAGGATGGCCTAATCAGATAGGCAGCAGACAGAGTTTCAATGGAACCATCACTTCAGACTTCTTTTATTGCATCATGTCTTATCCATGAGTGTATTAATAATTATGACCAAGGCATATCACAAGAGAGTGGCCCTATGTTTTTTTGGGCAAAGCATGTTTTCTATGGTTTGTGGGAGATTGCTTGCTTAGAAAACAAGAAATGGAGTGGTTGCTTGGACAGATAATAAGGTAACAATCAAGATAAGATAATTTTCTTAATGTCCAACAAATGACCACAAAAGTAGGTCAATGGGACTAAAAGGATATAATCGTTTTAAGTACAATGTGGGAGTGCAAATTCAACTCCTAGATAGAAGGATACCAGAACCTTTTATATGCACAACAGTATGTAGATTCAGTTGATTCTGACGTTGCATTTCAGAAGAAGGGTGCTCTTTTATAGATTGTTTCAAGTATATACCAACACAGCCATTATGAGTAGTTGTGGTAGATTTTAAAGACTAATTTGACTTTTGCAAGGAGCTGTTATAAACAGCACCAGGTTGCTTTTTCATGCTTTCTTATCAGCTTATGACATATGTGAAATTTGTTCCTGACTGGTGTGAATTCCATGGAATCAGGGGTTATCTTCAGCACTTAAAGCATTGTATTATACTTGAACAATGGATTAGCCTATTCTAGTTTTTCCTTGAAAATCAAGTTATCAAATTTGAGAACTGTTTGATGGTGGTTTGTGTGCTATGGATGGTTGTGGAAGAGAATCTTACCTATGCAAGTACTTGCAATCTTCAGAACGGATTTACTAGCATTGTTTTAAAGGGGCATTTTGCAGGTATTGCACACTTGTTTTTCCCTTCAAAGAGGGCCTTTCTTGCTGGATTTATTTGGAATTTACAGGGGATAAATCTGTCTGCACCAGCACTTGCTTGCGCAACAACTAATCAAGTAGACTTGATCTTAGTTTGAAGGAGTGTCTCATGTGTGTATTCACTTGGCAGATAGCAATGATCAATTCCCTATTGTATACACATGATTTGATGTTGTTTTCAGCAGGTAACAGAATGCACGACAGCACCCAGTTCTAGCAGGTATCATGTCTTCAAGGAAAGAATCAGTAGGGCACATTTTTGCGGGACTACTTAGGCCATTTTAGAAGTTTCCTGCAGAACAAGCAAAGCATGTTCAAGCCCAAATCTATTTTAAGGAAGCACAGTCACAGAGGACAGCGATCAGCGTCATCGAAGATTGATTATGGTTTTAAGGGAAATATACCTTGGACAAAGCAAAATATTTGTACCAAGTTTACACTCAAGAGATCATTTTGGATCAATTGATTTGAGTTTTCTTTAGCGAGAATTTAATCACCCACTACTACATTTCGATCCAAAATCCGACGGTTTTTTCCGACGACGTGTGGATTTTTTCTTTTAACCATACCAAAAATCAGAAAGATAATTTTTTTTTTTGAAATGGTGGGCATAAGCGTCGCTTAAGCAACGGCTAGGCTTATAAGAGTTGCTTAAGCGACGGATATCCTCCTAAGCGTCGCTTAAGCGATGGCACTTAAATTGCTTCATCATTTAATAAAATACATTTGAATCCATAAATTGCTCAATCATTCAAGAATCCATAGTTTTGGTCGAGGGAGTGAATTCTATTTGACAAATAAAATACCGTCAACTATTGAGTATGAGTTTGTCCCCTTTTAACATTAATTACATGCCAGACACAACCATGCTAGGAAAAATACTCATGCAATAACAATGCTTCTAATCAATAGGAACCTTTTCCAAGTAAAGTAAGACAACTAGATATGAACTATACACAATAGGCTAGGACCCTTTTTTTCTTTGTTTTTTTTTCAAACAATAGACAGACTGTCTAGAAGAAAACAAACAACACTTTACACATGTAAATCCATTAGAAGAGACATAAAACATAACCACATGTGAAATTATGGCAGTTACTAAAGTAAAACAGCTTATGGGAAACATAGAACAACAACA
>LPNX010166182.1:856922-912460 GCA_001517045.1 Pseudotsuga menziesii
TGACTCAAATTGCATGTGAAATGCAACCCGGTCTACCAAACCAGAAAATTGTCCCAGACAACAAAATTCCATGAAAGATATCAAAATCTATGAAAGTACCAGCCTCCGGCAATTGCATCAGATTCACAAAGTACATAAGCTAAGCAAATGGAAACATTTGAAAAAAGAAGAGCACAAGAATCACGGCTGCACATAAAATGAGGATGAAATATTTCTTGAAATGAATCCAAACTATACAGATTTCAAGATATCATAATAATTGGGTGAATGGGAACTTCGACTCCCAAAAGAATTTGCAACTTTGCACAAGGTAACTCTCTTCAACACACATAAAGGCAAAGGCATCCTAATGGGCTTTGACTGTTCTTCCCCCACCCTCTTCAAGCAGCATTGTTGAATCCTTATAGGAAGGGTGATTTGAGAAGATCCTCATGTCATTAGGACCGCCATGAAATCATGAAGGATGAGCATATATTATCGAAAAATTGTAACTGGTCAGTGCAGACCTGCAAAGCCATAGTATGGAACAGGGGTGCCTAATATACATAGAGCTACATTGAATCCGGAGCTGAGCCAGATCAAAATCAAAATAAATAAATCTGCCACTCTGCTAAATTGGAGTCTGTCTAATTTAAAATTTAGACAGAAACATTCCTCCAATTAGATTATATTGAGGATGTATCACATCGAATCCAGATTGCAGAGATCATCAAGTTAAAATAAGCTATTGAACTTGATTCTATAACCCTGGCCTGATAGACCAACTCAGTACAAGGGGGCATTAATGCATTCATTCACAGATTATCCAGCATATTATCAGTCAAATTTAGGCAATCAAAACAGTACATTAACTCATACCCAAATATCTATTTCTAATTCCCGACATATTCGTATGGCCAAAGATCCTTTAGCTTATCACTAGATTTGACAAGCACTAAGAGAGAATTTGACCAGTGACCTTTACATCACCAAAAATGACTTGCCCTAAGGGCTAATTTGATCAGATACCAACCATTAGACTTACTATGTTTATTTCTATTTCAAAAATTGATCCAATTATTCATTTTTCAAAGTTTACAGATTAATCGATCTGGAGGGCATAGATTTGAGCCGAGTTTAACAATTCCACAAATTTACTGCAAACTTTACAGCCACATGAGGGCTAATTCACCGAACCTACATGCAAAAAACATATAAATAAAGAAATACGCAGACCCCAAAGCTTATCTTAATGTACAAACCTTGAAGCATCTTAAAGCATGCCCAATTCATATATAGTGCAAAAAATACATGGGTACATTCATATTCAACATATTATAAGGGTTTTATTAAAGTCGATGGGTTTTTAATCAAACAGAACCTCTAAAGCTCGATGAGTACCAGAAATGTTTTGAAGACTGATCAAACCAATCTCAATGGATGTCAATGATAGCTGCTTCAAGGGCTTCCTTTGGGACCCAAATCATTAGGTCCGATGATCGAAACCCTCTGCGGATTAAATAACCAAAGACTGATCAAACCAATCTCAATGGCTGTCAGCGATAGCTGCTTCAAGGGCTTCCTTTGGGACCCAAATCATTAGGTCCGATGATCGAAACCCTCTGCGAATTAAATAACCAGGATTTCGTGAAGAAAATTGAGGGTGTCTGGGGTTTCAACCAGTGAAACGACTTGTGAAATCAAGGTAGAAACCCCTTTTCCATAGGTTGCGAGGGTCAACGAGTTCTGTATCGATGGAGGTCGAGTTCAAGGTTCGTGATTCCACAACTGATCTTTGAGAGAGGCGTCCCCTTGTACTACCACTTTGGTCTCGCGGGATGTTTTCTATTTACATTCCTGTCCATAATAACATTCCCATCCATAATTACATTCCTGTCCCTATCAGAAAGAGCCACTACGCTAAACAATCGGACCAGTCTTCCATCTTGACCTCCAATGGTAAAAACCAATTATTCAAAAGCACTACCCAGGCCATCCCTGAGATGGCCAGAGGGATATTTGACTTAGCACAACCATTCCCCAAACTACTCCAATACTAGAGGCACCAGCTCGCATGGAGAAGTTGAACTTATCCATTGTAACAATAAAGAAAGAATTTTAGACGGTCCACCTTCGAAGACAACACCTCTGCTGTTGATTGATTCCGGTTATACTATGGCTCTAGCTCTCTGTACCATGGCTCTTTGGCACTATGGCACCTCTCTGCCATTAGGTCCTTCCTGTTACGCTAAAGGATCAAAGAATAAATGAACCAAATTAATATATTGATTGCTTTTCATTCACATCTTGGTTGGAATCATTGTGATGCATGTACTGACATCATTTGGACATTAGATTTGGTTGCTTGGTCACTATGGGAGTATTTAGTACCAAATTTGTTCCATATTGTCCATGAAGTTAGTTACAGTATTATGTTTAGATGTATAATATAGTTCGTTACAACATATTGTTATTATTATATTGGTATAATACTGTTTTGTATTAAATGTATTTTTTATTATATATATTATAGAAAAAATGTTTTGTATTAATTTATTTTGTATGTAATATTTACAGGTTTTTAATATAAATTTATGTGTTAGAAAAAATGTTTTGTATTAATTATTTTGTATGTAATATTTATAGATTTTAATATAAAAAGTTTATATGGTAAACTAATTTATATATTAACTTTAATGAGTTTATATATTTATATTATGTTAATAAGCAATACATAGATGAGTACAAAATGTCTATGGAGTCAATGGTCAACATGTTTTTGTTATCCATAAATGTCTTGTATGTTATATTAATGCTAGGATTGAGTTCATTATGTGAATTGAGTCCATTGTGAGTGCATAATATGATGATGAAAATGTTTATCACTCCCATATTATATGAGTTGATCTTCTAAGGTCTAAATAATATAATTTTTTCTATAACGACCGCTGGTCCAAATAGCAAAATATCATTTAACTCACGTGGATTCCACTGATTTAATTAGCCAAGGTACCAAGATCGTGTCCAAATTAGCCTATAAAAACTATAATTATATGTCAAGGTCATGCAAATTAGCCTTATAATTAACATTATATGCCAAGGTTTAGTGGGTTTCAATGTTTAGTGGGATTTTGTATATGCCAAGGTCATGTCCAAATTAACATATAGTTGGGTTGCATTAATTCAGTTTTGTTAATATAAGGACTTGTAAATATATATTATATATATGTTAGAATTTAGTAAAATATAAAAATTCATTGTCAAATTTGTAATTTTTTTCATTGCCGGAGTGACAACTAAAAATGACCAAATAAATGACCAATTGTTATGTGGTCATTTTTAGTCTAGATATCCCGTGACCAAATTTGGTCATTTATCTTGGTCTTTTTTAGTTAGCTCACTTAAATTTATCAACTTTGGTCATTTATCCCTTGAAAAAAACTATGGTGACCAAAAATTGTGGTCTCCTGGTCACTAATCTCTCATTTTCCACTAGTGCCTTGACGCATTTGTGATGGAGTTCGCCATCGACACACATACTTCTTTCAGTGAAGCAGAAAGACAGTTTTTCAAAGGACCAAAGGGTAAGTACCTGAATTCATTAAGTCTGAAAATTAAAATGCTCTTGGCTGAGAAAGGCATATTGCTTATCCAATCAGATTGCTAGATTTATTGCTACTAACCTATGTTTGGAAGCGAAAGTGACTTCGATGAGTAAAGTGGTTTGCTTCACAATGGGAAAATATACAAGAGAACTCTTGGATCCTATACCCTAGGCCAGAATACCGACTATACCCCATTAAGTCCAGAAGAATCTAAATCTAAAGAAGCCCCTTTTATTAGAAACCCTCCTATAACTCCTCAGCGCAGATCTGCTATCCTTGAGAACCCTTCGCAGTATGAAATTAACCCTAGCCTGAGTAGTCCTGTCGCAGGTCAGTCTACCTCAGAAAGTTCCCTTCCTCCTGTTACCAGTTTTCCCCCTCTTCCTCCCCCTCCCCCCCCTCGATCCAATATGGCCCATGTGAATGATGATATCAAGCTCCCAGTCTTTAGAGGAACTGGATCAGAGGATCCAGAGTAGTTTTGGTTCCTATGCGAAGCTATTTGGACTGCTAAGAATATTATGGATCAAAATACAAGAACAATGCAGCTGATCACCTCTTTCAGAGACCGAGCTTTGACCTAGTTTACCAGTACTCAGACCTATATCTTGGCTGATATTAAAAAATCAATGATCAAAGAATTCAAGAAGCCTAAATCAGAGTCACAGTGTATAACTGAACTAAAATAAATTCAACAGAAGTGAGGTGAATCAGTTTGGGACTTTGATCAGAGATTCAAGGTTCTGTTAGATCAAGTTAGTTTCACTATTGGACCAGAACAACATAAAGAATGGTTCATTGCAACACTATTGCCTCATATCAGGACTCCACTTATGCAACAGAAGGTTGATGATCAACAAGAGGCGTTGAAAATTGCTATGAAACTTGAAACAAATCCTGTTGGAGATAATTCTGGAATAGCCCAAATACAAGCACAGTTAGCATAAATGGCTTTGGAGCTTCACGACATGAAAAAAGGGAAATCTATTGGAGAAGAGGTTTGGTGTACATGATGTAAGACATAAGGTCATGATAAAGAACAGTGTCCTGCATTAAGAAATTATTTGAATACTGGTGCATCGAACTCGTTTAACCCTAATGTCCTATATTGTGAGATCTGTAGAACAATTGGCTAGCATCGACTTGAAGATTTCTATCTGCTGCAGAGATATGTTCAAGTACCTAAGAATCCCTACTGCAAGTTCTGTAAGTCAATTGGACACAACGAAGAGAGTGAACCTATGATGCTTATAGGGTACAACCCGATGCACAAGGCAATGATGGATATGGTTACTATGGTAGTACATCAAGTCGCGGTAATTTCAGAGGTCGTGGCCATGGTGGTATGCCTGGAAGAGGTTGAGGCCGGGTTGTTTGCTATAACTCTAATCAGGCAGGACATGTAGCTAGAGACTGTCAGAACCCAACTATGACATGTCGATATTGCAGAGTAGTCGATCATGTCATTGAGCAATGCCCACAGTTGAATAGCCAAGATACAAGAAAGAAATGGCACTCCTACTCAGAATGTTCAGATGATTGCTGTAGAGAAAAGACCTGTCCCAGCCGTTAACGTTGTTACAAGGAGCGGAGCTATGACGCAAGTGTAGAATACAAAGAAATAGCCTGATGAGGCTTGGGTCTGTAAGACCCCAGAGAAAATTCCAGCCTTCGATGTTGGAAGAGAAAAAGGAACATTTATGGAAGCTAAAAAATACTTTGCTGATCCGAGAACATCAGTAGCAACTACGCAATAGCATCAACAGCAGTTACAGTTTCAAGAAGCTTCGTCGGATCAAGTAAGTACACTAACATCATTTTTACAGAGTTGTATGAAGCTATTAAGAAATCAGAATGCTTTGAATGATTTACAGAAAGTTATTCAGTCTTGCGAACCTCAGTGAAGCTCTGATAGAGGAAAAATTGTTAATAGAGTTAGAAGGACTGGAAGAGAAATGAGATTGCATGCTCAGATAGGCGATTATGACATGACTGATATCATTTTAGACCTAGGATCAGAAGTGAATGTCCTAACTAAGAAGACATGGGAACAAATGGGAAGACCTACGCTTGAATGGTCCCCTATATAGCTGAGATTAGCCAATCAGCAGAAGATTGTGCCCTTGGGAAGATTCCCTGGTGTACCAGTGGATATTGATGGAGTCAGTACCTTAGCAGATTTTGAAGTAATTGAAATAATTGATGACAACAACCCTTATCCAGCATTGCTAGGAATTGAATGGGCAATAGACAATTATGCAGTAATCAACCTTAAGAACAAACAGATGACTTTTGAAGGAAAAGGCTTGCGAGTCATAGTACCGTTGGACCCTTCTCAAGGAGAAAGGTATACAGAGCCAGTCAGAGATGAAGATCAGGATGTTTTGGATCATATTTACAACATCACAGCTAAAGAAGAAGACTATGTTAACTCTACTACTGAAGGTATAATGGATTGGCAGTGTGACAGTTCTTGCATGACTGATTCAGATGAAGGCCTAGAGAATTGGCAGAATAGACTTTATGAGCTGCATGGACATCGATGTGCAAGAATTACCAAGTCTATCAGATGGGTTGGTTCACAAACAAAGATCTTACCTACTTTTGATGGCTTGACAGACCTAGAATATTTTATTGCACAATTTTCAGAGCAAGTACCAGATTCATAGAAAATGGAGACTCTAGATTCAATATTCAGAGCTACAGCTGCCAGATGGTGGAATGGTCATAAAAAGTATATTCATAGTTGGATATCTTGTCAAAAGTTTCTTCACCTGAGATTCATGGATCAACCTCAGGAGGTACGAAGGAGATTTAATGGTAATAGTAGCCATCAGGAACATTTGGAGCAGTGTTATGAAGCATGGAAGCATGTACCTTGTGAAGAATGGGTACATAGGTTTGTACACACTCTGGAACCTATAGAAAAGAACTAGTATGCGGAGGTGGAGCTTCGCCATGGTACTGTAAGTTGGGCTAGCCTTGTTGATAGTTTTGTGCTCACATTTTCTATTAATGAGGATTTCCCTGCCTTGGACGCAGCTATTAGGGTGATCCATACTAAGGTGTTTGATGATAAAGAAATAGCCGAGCACCAACTTGATTGGAAGGAACAAGAAGCTAATGTAGTAGAATGCTATAACCTCACCATTGATGAAGACGATGACCCTCACAACATTAATATTCATGATTCAGAAGGACATTGTGAAGTACATGGACCAGCAGTCAAATCACCTGAAGTAACTCAGCCCTTGAAAACGAGGAAAGTAAACATTGGATGAGAAGAAATGCCTAAGTACGCTACCATTGGAGATTACTGGGACGAAGAAATGGTGAGCAAAGTGAATGAACTCCTCCATGGGTATCAGGACTTATTTTCAACGAAGTTCTCAGAAATGAAAGGTATCCTTGGTGATATAGGAGTGATAAAAATCCCTTTGAAAGCTGATGTGAAGCCTGTGAAGCAGCGCCCTTATAGGCTGAATCCTAAGTATAAAGAAAAATTCAATATGGAGTTAGATAAGATGCTGGCTGCAGGAATCATTGAGCCTATCGAAGAATCCGAATGGGTCAGCCCTATGGTGGTACAAGAAAAGAAGACCAAGGGAGAAATAAGAATCTATGTTGATCTGAGGAAGCTGAATGATGCCTGTTTACATGATCCTTTCCCTACTCCCTTTACAGATGAAGTTTTAGACAATGTCGGAGGTCAAGAAGTGTATTCTTTCACTGATGGATTTTTTAGGTTACCATTAGATCAGAATTGCTCCAGAGGATCGACATAAAACAACTTTCACTACAGAAATGGGATCTTTTCAGTATACTGTTATGCCCTTTGGATTGAAGAATGCACCTGCTATGTTTTCCAGAGTAGTCATATCTGCCTTTAAGGAATTTATTCATAAGTTCTTGGAAGTTTACTTTGATGATTGGACTATCTTTGGTTTATTGAAAGATCATATAGCCAGTTTAAGAATTATGCTAGACAAGTGTAGACAGCATCATATTTCATTGAACCTGAAGAAGTGTATCTTTTGTGCACCTTTTGTAATTCTGCTCGGTCACATTGTATGCAAGCAAGGATTGATGGTGGATCCTGTGAAGATAGCCATTATTGTAAACTTGCCACCTCCGAAGTATGTTAAGCAACTTCACACTACGCTTGGTCATACTGGATATTACAGGAAATTCATGAAAGGATATGCTCAGATTACAGCCCCTATGGAAAAGAAATGGAAGAAATATATTAAGCTTGAATGGACACCTGAATGTCAGGAAAGCTTGGACATTTTGCAATAAAAGATGGTAACTGCCCCTATCTTAGTATTCCCTGACTATTAACTGTTGATGCATCATCCATTGCTTTAGGTGTAGTATTGGCTCAGTCAAGTGAAGGTAATATTGATCACCTTATTGCTTTTGCAAGTAGAAAATTGTCTACAGCAGAAAAGAATTATACTACGACAGAACGAGAAGGTCTAGCTATGGTTTATGCTTTGCAGAAATTTCGACATTATTTGTCAGGATCTCATTTTAAGATGTTCACTGACCATTCTACTCTGAAGTATTTGGTTAACAAGCCTGTGTTAGGTGGAAGGATATGCAGATGGCTGATTTTTTTTCAGGAGTATGACTTTGAGATCATAGTTAAGCCAGGAAGACTTAACCTCGGCCTGACCACTTGTCGAGGCTCGAGTCAGGAGAAGAACCCACTAGTTTGGACGAAGGTCTTCCTAATGCCCAGTTGTTTTCCATCTAGATGGTTGATGACTATTTTCATGATATTGTTCATTACTTGTCTACAGGGTTTGCACCCTCTGAGATGACAACACAGTAGAAGAAGCAGCTGGTGGTTAGATAAGCTGAATTTACCTTGATAGCAAGACAGCTATATAAGATGGAACCAGATGAGATACTATGCAGATGTGTCTTGGAGCATGAAAAGCCATTGATTTTGGCTGAGGCACATTCTGGAGAAACAGGAGGTCATTATGTAGGAAAAGCTATGGCACAGAAGATTCTGACACCTGGATTGTGGTGGCCTGTGATTCATAAGGATGCAAGAGAGTATTACCACAGCTGCGATATCTGTCAGAGGATAGGCAAACCATCTGGGAGGGATGAGATGCCTCTAGTTCCACAGGTAACTTTACAAGCATTTGACAAGTGGGCTATTGATTTTGTTGGACCAATCAATCCCCCTGCAAAGAAATATGGAGCAAGATACATTATTACAGCAACTGATTACCTTACTCATTAGGTCGAAGCTCAACTAGTCAAGGACTGTAGCGCTGCTACAGCTGCGAAGTTCATCTTTGATAATATCTTGTCAAGGTTTGGATGTCCTAGAATTATTATGAGTGATCAAGGCTCACATTTTCTGAATAAGACTAATGAAGCATTGACCGAAGAATTTCAAGTATGTCATCAGAAGAGTACTGCCTACCATCCTCAAGCAAATGGAACTGTCGAAGCATTTAACAAGATCCTTGAGCACGCTCTAACGAAGGTTTGCAATGTTAACAGCAATAATTGGGATCTTAGAATTCCAGCAGTATTATGGGGTTATAGAACCACTTGCAAGAAGTTGACAGGCCATACACCTTTTAGGCTAGTATATGGACAAGAAGCAGCTATGCCCATGGAGTACATTGTTCCTAGCCTCAGAATATCTGCCTTCACAGGGATGGATGATCCAGCTATGTTGAATGGAAGGCTGGTAAGGATACTGGAACTAGAAGAAGACAGATTCATTGCAGGTTTCCAGCAGCAAGTGCAGAAAGCTAGAGAAAAAGTATGGCATGATAGACACATTAAAAAGAAGCATTTTCAGAATGGTGATCTTGTGCTCTTGTACGATAGTACATTCATGAAGTTCCCAGGTAAGTTCAAGACACATTGGAAAGGACCATACATAGTTCAGAAAGTTACCGATGGTGGTGTAGTTCAGTTAGCTAAATTGAATGGAGAAATTTTTCCCTCCATGGTGAATGGAAGTAGATTAAAGAAGTACAAGGACAAGCCTGTACCCCCTGATCAGAAGTAATAGCAAGAAGAAGAGTCTAAGTACCAAGAATAGTTGAAATTGGGTACTAGACTATAATGAAGCTGTTCTTAGAGAAGATTTGGCAGATTGTAGGAAGTGTCGAAGGTTGGGGAAGAAAATTCTGTCGTGGGTCGAAGTTCTGTTGAAGCTTGTGTTAGGATGTGTCGAAGGTATGTACTGTGTTGAAGGTCCTTATTGTGGCAAAGATGAAGTTAGTGGTTGTGCTGAAGACGAAAGGTGTGTCGAAGCTTAAAATACGACCGTTGGAAAAAATCATATTTGGCGGCGCCGGCACGTTAACTTTATTAATTGCCTGTAATGATGAGATTTTGGGAAATCTAGCACCGTGTGGACAAGATATACAACCTTTTTGTCAAATTTGGTGTCTTTAATGCAAAATTATGGCAGATTTGGTCATTGGATTCTATAAGAAGACACCCAGGCCTGCGAATTTCGCATTATGCATTTTCTTGAGTTGAGTCCATGTCAGCTGATCGCGAAGTCAAGGAATTGTTGAGAGAATTCAGACAGAGGGGTTTGCAGAACCTTATGAGAAATCCACCTGCATCTGCACCTTGTGAAGAAACTCCCCCAGCGCCGAATCAGCCAATGCAGACACGATCAACCAGAAAGAAATTTAAGGCCGAAGTTCGCTCTAAGCGGAACGAAGAGAGACACAAGCCATCAGGAAAGACACCAGAGGATCCCATGATGAATCCTCCTAGAGAATTCTAAGACTTTGGTGAGGATGAGAACTTTGCACCGCAGCGTCCACCATATCTTTCTCCTGTTCGACCAAGAGTTTAGCCACCTTGACGGAAAACCAAGTTCACATTACGCACCCCTTCGCTGCCACAGGGTGTGCAGTTGGTGAGAATGGAGGCAGTTCGAGGGATGGGGTCGCTGATATATTTAGAAGGCCCGATGATTCCCATGACCATCTTAAATATTATGAAGAGAAAAATAATGCCGAAAGATATTTCGAGAAGGAAGATAGCAGAATGAGAGACGGTCATAGGGAACACAAGCATTCTGGTAAGGATGAAAGGATGAAGGATATAGCAAGCCATGGCAGTGGTAGAAGTAGAAGAAGGGATGATGATGATGACAGACATATAAGGAATAGAGACGACAGGAGGATTAAATATGATGCTTATAGAGATGCAAACGGATACAGAGCTCAACAGAGTGCAAAAGGAGATAGTGGAGAAGGAGCAAGCAGCCGAAGATATCATGCACACCTCAAAAAGCAGTTCACTATCCTCGTCAACAAGATTCTTCCACCAGGAAAGCATCAGAGTGCCCCAGGACGGGACACTGGTGAGTCTTAGGGGCCTGTTGGGGCACGGACCTTGAAGGTCCTTAATCTTGGAAACTCCGCGGTTTTGGTGCGAAGCTTGTAAGCGGAGTTGTGGTCCAAAATAGTCTTAGGGGTTTCGGGGTTGGGTCGAAGCCCCTCTTTTTGTAAATAACCCATGGTTTTTAAGCCCATGGTTTAAACTCATCGTATTTTAATAGTGCACTTGTATAAATAGGCACTTATGTAAAGAAGAAAATAGTTTTTTCGAAGGTTTTTTTGAATAATGATAATTTGATGCGAAGAATATAAGGCCTATTTTGGGGTTAAGGTTAAGTCCCAGCTGAGTGCGTGGATGACCTCTGCAGCTGAGTGTGCAGAGGGTTTTGTAAGAAGGGTTAAGTCCCAGCTGAGTGCGTGGATGACCTCTGCAGCTGAGTGCGCAGAGGGTTTTGTAAGAAAGGTTATGCAGCTAAGTGCGCAGTTTTAGGTTGTTGAGAAGATCTATAGCTTAGTGCACAGATCATAACTGTGTCATTGTAAAGAGTTGAATATAAACATAGTTCTGTGGACATATCCCCTACACTAGGGGTGAACCACGTATATCTTGTGTTGTGGTGCTTCTTGTTATTTTCTTCCTGTTATGTTTATGCATTTGATAAGTAGATAAGTAAGATAAACTGTTAAGTACTAACTTTGCTATGAATTCCCAGTTAAGGGTTAAGCAAGTAACTGTCTTTTTATCTAAACTACGAAGCTATTTAAGTGAATATAGAAGCTCTGTTATTCTTTGTTAAGGATAAAGGTACAGTAATATCCCTCTTTTCCTGCAGAAACCTTAATCTGCGGCACCCCATAGCTGTTTTGGGTGAGACTGCAACCTGTTCGCAGGTTGTTGCCGAAAGGGCCAACACTATGGGTCTCTTTGTTGGTGTGAAGATAGAAGTATAAGAACTCGGGTCTTCCCTAAGCCCAACAATTGGTGTTAACACCTTTAGGTGATACAAATCAAGTTTTAATTTGTCAGTCCACCCTCCCATTCCAGCTCTTGATGTCCTTCTCTATGGTAACATGCAGTACAGATTCTAGAAAGTGCCAACTGGTCAATGGTAAAGCATTTTATCTCCTTTCATCCTTGGTGCATAATGTTTTCAACTTTGCCAATTTCTTTGATTGAGTGAATGAAAAGCTCTATAAAGACCAATTCCATATTTTCTCATTTTATAAACAACAAATGGGGTTAATCTCAATTTCTAGTTTAAAGATTTCTAATTTGTCCCCATTTTGTTTCATCATTGATCATAATGTGAGAATGATTGAGTATGCTAACCAAAAAGATGAGGGAAAAAATGATGGGCTAGGAGGGATGAATTATGTATCGTATTCTTTTCTTTCATCAAATTTAAACTTGCATAAATTTTATGATCCTATCGATCTATGGATGGAAGAAGTCTACAACAATCAATCTCATCCCTGGCATGGTTTCATTTCTCTTTATCCATATCTTTATTTGATTTTCAAACAACAAGTGACAATAGCTTCAATTTTCATTCACATTACTAACAACCTATCTTTGACTTGTTGTATCATTAACTGTAAAGAAAGCCGAATAGATTTTTTCAGCAAGTGGTTGCATTGGATTTATGATTTTACCTAACACTTGTCTAAATTGGTTAAAGTAGGGTAGGTAGGATTAAATAAGCCTTTTCCAGCAGTAGTATAGAATCTTGCTTGGTTGTCTGAAGCTCACCTTTGAAGCTCTTAGTGTAATTTTGTTATCCTGCAAAATAAAAAAAAATAAAAATTTTATTCAAAGTTATGGTTATAGATTAGATTTATTTTCTGCTTTTCAGTTTCATGCGTCTTTATTTTCAGTATTTTATATATTATCCACACGTTGTTCTGACAACCGGTCTGTGAGTTTGGTATAGCTCTGGACATGTTGCAGGTAGTCAAGTACATTCTTGGTAGCGGTTGAAGAGTTGGATGGATTGATCGAGGCTGCAAGAAGCAGAGTGTGAGTAACAGAGATTCTGAGGTTCTCAAGTGCTCTTTTCAGCAGAGCACTTGTCCCAGCTAGAGCCAGATGTTATCACATATATAGTAGCCAGGATACCATATTCTATTTTTCAGACACTGTACATTTTTTAGTCAGATCTCTTACATAAGAGATACTGAGATGAGCATTTTCTGATGGATCATGTTTATATTAGTGGACTATTGTACTCTCTCATGTTAGGACTGAGTCTCAGGACACTCAATTTGAGGACCGATGTAGCCATTTATGTCATTACAGAGCAGTCATTAATGCCCAGTTTTATATCAGTTCTTTCTCATTGGATAGATGGTGTCTTAGATGGATTATATTGCATGATTATGAATCAACATTTTATATTGTGTTATGGTTATTATTGCTCTTATACTGAATTTTCTGACATGTATTGACTTGTGGTATCATGATCTGGTGGTCATAATTATATGGACTTGGTTGTATCTTGTACTATGTATTGATGTCCTTACTTAGACTTGGAAGTTCTTGATCTATACTCATTGGTTTTACCCTCCTTAGAGAGAATAGAGGTAGTCGTTCCCACCATTGTTTTGGCTTGCTAGTGTTGGGTCCATCATTCATTGTCTTCACCCATCCATTACCTTCTAGTTTATTTTTCAACCGGACTAACTTCTTGACTTATGGCATGGAGGATCTTTCTCCCCGCTAGAAATTTTGTTGGAAAAGCCTCCCTGTTTATATTGTGTCTCGGCTCTAAGTTGGTGACAAAAATTGCCTTTGGTAAGTTGGATTGTATGCCTAAATCATTTTGGTCGGTTGTCTTAATGTTTGGCACTATGCAGAACTCCCCTTAGTCACTTGAGATGTTGTTGGCTAAAACTGAAAGCTCATGTACTACCTGTATTGAAAATATTGAATATGCTCCCATGGAAAATGAAAATTATAAAACTATGTTTCTTAACATATGTAAAGAGGACAAGAGCAATGAAATGCTAAAATACTCCTTGAAGAGTATACGAAAAGGTAAAAAAAAGCAATGATTAAAAATATGCTATATCCAAATATTGTTGACCTTATAAAATAAATATGCCCCAGATTAAAGCTGCAATTAGTTGTGCTTTTAAGCACTGGTGAAGTCCCAGGGGGTCATATAGGCCAAAAAGGCCATGGAATAAAATAATTATCTTAGTGAACTTGGATCAAGCTTGATGTAGTCATGATGCCTAAGTTGAATAAGCAGTCTCTAAACAACTCACCCATTTGTGAGGCACTGCCATTCCTTATGTTCTTGTTTGTCCGACATTGGTTATAGTGACCATTCCCTTTCCATATCTGAAGTGTCATGATGTTGAGTAGGAATTCATCCTTCACCCTTCACTAGCAAAATGACTACAGCTATGAAATGAGTATAGTCCTGAAAGTCTAAGTCTGAGTAATAATAAATAAAGCCTTATATATGTACTGGTTGATGTACTGCCAATGAAATGAATGCTACTTATTTTGATTGTTACTTGAATGAGTTGTAGAGCATGTCTTATCCTTTTAGCACTTGCAGTAGACGAATGATAGTCTGAGTTATTTTTGGTGTCTGATCATTTACAGATGGTTATATTGTTTATTGGATATGATTGATGATCAGATAGAGACCTGTGAGGGGTATGAGTATACACCTTAGATGGATTTGTACTCTCTGAGTCTAATGAGACAGTTATTTTCCAGTTCTAGGCACTTGCAGATATGATCAGGCTCATTCTACCTTTCTGATGCAGTTTTTCTTCACAAGTTGATATGTTTGAGCAGGGAGATGTTTTAGTTGGATCTCCTAGGGAATTGTATGGGAATAGGGGGTGCAGACACTTGTTTGTACCATAGTACCACCATACTAGAGATCCTGGTGGGCTCAGTTTGACAATGCAGGCACCCTAGGAGGCTATTTTGGCAGGATCACGTTTCCCGAGGCAAATTAAAAATGACTAAATTGCTATTGAAGAAATTAATTTGGGATATTGAGGTAAATAAATGGCATGGGATGAGTCACAAAGATGAGAGTGATGTCCTACACACCTTCTCCAGCAGTTGTAGCACCTGATTGGGCCCACACCTATTTTTGGGCATTTTCATATTATTTTTTGGAGCTTTTGGGAGGCTCATGATTTCCTCAAGGAGGCACAAAGTCAAAGAATTAAATTATTATATTGTTTTATTGTGCCATGGGGACACCCAGGGGGAGTTAGTCAAACACTCCTTGGACCCACAATGTGCTTCAATTATTTCTTGTTGAGTGGGTTACCTTTTTTATGGGTGATTTAGTCCACTTTGGTAATTCATGGTTATATTGATCCATGTATTGTATGTTGAGCTCATCTCAACCATTGATTTGAAAATTTCATATTTTAATTTTAGTCACTCATTTTGAAAGTGGTTAAGATTTGGTTATGATTGAGGTTCTCTCATTTCTATTTAAAGGAGAGAGCTTCTCATTTGTAAAGGGTCTTTGGCTCTTGGATCTGAATAATAGAAAGACTTTTTTGTGGATATTTTTGGGATCTGCTTTGCATCTGATGTTCTCAAATGGTGATTGAATAGTCTTATACTTCCTACCATTATGGGAATTCTTGTGAGATTTATATTTTTCTGCTGTCATTGTTTTGCCTACAGGAGGGCGTTTTGGCTGGAGCGTTTTTACAGGGGGGCCTCAACTTGCTCGGTTTTCTTCGTCTTGGATCATGGGGTTTTCATTAGTTTCATTTTGATCTATGATTAATTCATTTTACTTTCTTGTAGCATTTGGTTTATTTACCTTGTATTGGAAAATCTGATATTGTTGACATTTGCTCATGCAAGATAGGGGGTGCATTGGTGGCTTGTGGCTTACATCCTTTATAGAAATCACTTGGATCTTCCAGAATTGATCGGGATAGCAAGGATCATCATTGTTAAATAATTCTAAAAGCATTTCTTAGTAATATATAACATGTAAGTCTATTCTCGTCAGATCTTATTCCATTGTACCTTGCTTTACTTCAATTTATCTGATAACTCCTAAAATACTAAAAACCCTAAAAAGCACTCAATATGGGAATCATCCGATATTTGGAAAAACCATTTCTGGGTTTCATATATTAGGACTCCCCTTCTCTAAATATACTACAACGCTGGTCAAAATCCTACTGTTTTGACCTAGATCTTATTTTTAGCCAGAAAACTGCATAAACCCCCACTAAAAACTTGACCTGCTAGGGTTTTGAATTTTTTTGAATTATGAATTCACAAATGCATAGAATGGGTCCCACACAATCTAAATCACCCTCAACATTGTCCAGATTCTTGGTATTTGACCTAAATCTGAGTTTTTGACTGAAACAGCCCTAACGCCCTCACTGAAAACTAAACTTTTCTAGAATTGATTTTTTCTGAAATCTGACAAGAAAGGCTGATAGATCAGATCTTGAGAATTCCAAAACACCCCCAATGTTGAGCTAGTTCCTTCCAGGTTTCCCTAGATCTGAAAAATGGGTTTTCACCCCCCTAGCCCCTCTCATCAGATTTTGACTTTTCTAGATCTGATCTTTACTGAAATTTTCTTTTTTGGGTTTGTAAATCAGGCTACCCTGATCTTATTTCCCCTTCAACACTAAGTTGAAAAGATCCTAGTGACCCTAGAACTGCATATATGCTTCTCCAAACCCTAGCGCTAGCCCTCCATTGAGCTGGTTTTCCTATAACCTGAATTTTCCAGGCCAAATCCTTTTTGGGTTCATAGATCAGGGTATATCCTAGGTGGTTTCACTGAAACATTGTGTTGATGCTGAATCCATTTCCCAATGCATTAAAGGAACTTATCTCTATCTCTAGCGCTATCCCTGACTTGATCTTACTCCCATTCTCTTTACCAACATTTATTGATAACTCAAGTTACCTATATTTCACTGAGTCTATTTCCTTGGTACTAGATAGTCCCAACTATGTATTTGCTCACCCTGTCACAGTTACGTTTCCCAATACAGTGGTCATCCCCATCAGTTGCTAGTACCTAAACCCTAGAGCTAGGGTTTCCATTCACCTTGCACCTTACGTACCTTGAAGCCCCATTTGATCTGTTCTAGTGTCTAGG
The DNA here is from genome assembly GCA_001517045.1 of Pseudotsuga menziesii. Lineage (NCBI taxonomy): Eukaryota > Viridiplantae > Streptophyta > Pinopsida > Pinales > Pinaceae > Pseudotsuga > Pseudotsuga menziesii. Next base: position 873,975 of record LPNX010166182.1, read on the forward strand.
TCTAATCTCTCCTGTCGGGAGCAGATCTGGGTCTCCCCCGTTGTTTCCTTGGACTAGGATAACATAAAGTGAAGGCTTCCTTGATTGGCGTGACAACCATCCATTTGGGATTCTAGGGAGTCGTGGTTCCACAACTTAGTTGCTTGTCCCTCTACCATCCATCCTAGATCTAACTCACACAGGAAACTACAAGGTTGGTGATAACAGGTTGTTGTGTTAATTTAACCACCATGTCCTTTATTACTCCCAAACACTTGACAACTCTAGAATCAAAAGCATACAAGTCATGATAAGGTTTTGTTATGCTTAACCCCAAATCTTCTGTGACTGCCTTTGGCATTAAATTATGAGATGCACCTAAATCCAAAAGACAATTGTGAATCATCTGATCATGAATGGTTAATGTGATATAAAAAGGTGGAGATGAACTTGCATCATTTTCAGTTTTCTCTGCTAAAGCAGATCCAATAAAAATTTTATGTTTCTTTTCCTGTAAATTTACTATGTCTGAGGGTACTTAACTGGCTACTGAACCCATCATTTTTAAAACTGCATTCTTATAACAGGTATTTTTTATCAATTTAGTAAAAGGAATTGGGATTTTAACTTTTCACAATTCATTTTCAAAATTAAAATTTTGCATGTTCTTATTCACTTCTTCAACTTCAATAGGCTTCTCTGGATTATCCTGATTCTGTCTTTTCTCTAGTGCTAGACTAGATATCTATTTACGAGGAAGGACTGCCTTCTTTCTAGGGTTTTGAGCCACCTATTTTGGTCCTGACCTCATATTTAGTGTCTTCTTATGCTCAAACTGATATATATCAGCTATTACTTCAAGGTTTAAATCATCTTCTGTCTGAAATACATTTGCATCATAATATTCAGAATTTAAAAACTCTTCCTCAATCACAAAAACTTCAGTCAACAAGTCCCATAAAAGGTTTATATCTGGATTTGTATCTTCAAACTGTTCCTCTTCATCTTTTTCTCCTTCATCAGTGACATTGTTTTGAAGTGGGGGTGGCACCCTTTGATCTTCAGCTTCTCTTCTTTCTCTTTGTATATCATTATTCCTTGTCTCCTTGGGAATAAACCGAGGTGCAAACTATCTTCTAAACTGATTAGGGTTATTAGGGTTTATATCCCCTTCCTGAGCAGGCCTATTAGAATTATTCTCTAATTCCAATTTGTTTAATTTTGTTGTTAGGATTTTTATTAATTTTTCCATTTCATCAATTTTACTGTCAGCTGATTGTGATGTTGAAACTACTGGAGCAGCCTCCTTTTTACCTTTTCTGTCATAAGCTTGCTGATCTGAATTTACTTTTAGTCTATTAGAAGCTAGTATATTGGATTCTACTTCTAATGCTTCTTCCTATATGTTTAACAGACTAAAAGGTCTTGTTTCTCTCAAATGTAAAGAAAACTCATGATCAAAGGCATTGGCATAGGTGAGTTTTGCTAAAGTTTTCGAGAGCTTGATTTCTACAGGAATTCTACCATACATTTTGTTAAACCTATTAGAAAAGTCAGCTATAGTTTCATCTTTATTCCTTCTTAGGGCTCCAAACTCTCTAATATAGTATGTATGGTCTTTGGTATCACCCCAATGCCTCATGAAGACATCCTGAAGTTCCTCAATCAAAGTAATTGAATTTGCTGGTAGTTCCATGAACCACCTTCTAACCTCTCCATCTAGACTCTGTACGAACATTCTCATCCACCCATCCTTTTCCTCAATGTTTTGGTTATCTACATAGCTGAGAAATGCATCCCAGTGTTTCATGGCCGACCTTGGTAAATATTTCTGATAATCCCCGCCGGGGAGAGAATTTAAGGGCTGAGCAAGAACTAATGGAGCATACCTAGCTGACACCATCCTATCCATCATATCTAATGGAGGTTGCTGAGCTACCATTGTTAAACTACTAGGGTTTATTGCAGGAAAACACTTATTTACTAGACTGGTACTTGGATGAAAAGGGTTCTTATTGACTTTGAACTGAAACAAAGGATTTTTTCCAAGAGATAGGGTTTTTTCTTTTTTGAAAGACTGAGGATCAGTAAAGATCTGAAAACTGCTAACATGTATTGTAGGTTTCAACCATGATGAATCTTTTTTTTCTTCCTTTGCAAGTGAAAAGGGTGACAATAGGTCAATTTGATCAGGGATACATAAAGCTAGAGATGATTGTGACTTCTTAATTTTCCTAGCTTCTTTTAGAATTTTCTCTGGATCTGAGACACCCAAATGTAATGGTGAAGTTGGTCTACCTCGTATCCCAAGTCCCTTAGTAGCCACTGTGAACTGTTTGGTGAAATGTAGTCTTAATGATTTGTTGTTTTTGTCCACCTCTCAAAACCAGTTGAATGATGAATAACCCAGGGAAAGTATGCTTCAGCTTCGTCCCCAGCAACGATGCGAAAGATGTTAGTGCCATAAATTATTCTCAGACTACTAAAGAACAAGCCAACACAATCTCATAAAATAAAACTAAGTAAAACAATTTTTTAGGGTTTTTGGTTTTACAGTTTGTTATCAAGAGGGAAAAACCTCATCAAGATAAGACAAACACTAAATATTGTAACAGTAATGAAATGAGATGCATTACATATGAAATATAAACCATAAACAATATAAGCAAAACACTGAGTTTCATCCACAGTTCACAAGCATTTCATGAATAATAACCTCAAACAAGAAATGAATCTGTCAACTGAGTGATTACACAAACCAGAAATAAAACCAGCAAAATAGAGTAAAATGGGCTTACCTTGCATATATGTCATAATCAGTTATCAAAAATACATAAGAGTTTCTGAACTTAGATCTATATACAGTAGCTTGAAAGCCTCCCCTTGTACAAAAATTCAAACCATGACTCATTCTAACTTCTTACTTTTATCTTGGTTACATCCACAAAATAGTTATCTAACTAAATAAATACCTTCTAGGTCAGACTATCAAAACACTAGTAAGGTAAAAACAAACTAATATCTTTACCAAAGTTAACTAAAATACACCTATCATCAATATCCTTTTTAAAGATCTTTGGCAGCTTTAGCCAAAAGTGCTATTCCCCCTAAATCTTGAGTCTTCCTTCTGGTTCTCTGTTGCTCAGCTTCTAGGTATTCAACTCTCTTTGATAATTCTTGATCTTGCCGAGTTACTTCTTGAATAGTCTGCTTCAGTTCTACACATAAGTTTTGTGTTTTCCTTTTCCTCTTCAATGCTTCCTTCGAAACCACAATCAATTATTGATAATGGTTTTTAATCTCCCCAATATCTTCTCTTAATCTTTTATTTGCCATTACTAATCCTTCATTTGTTTCTTACAGAAAATCTATTTGGTATTTGTACTGCTTGACACTTTTCCTAAGATTTTCATTCTCAGAATATATACATTTCCCTTCTTGGAATGAAGAAGTTCCTTCTGATAACCAAGGGACATTCAACTTCTTAAACATTTCCTCATCATCCTCTTCATACTTGAAAACCTCTGTCACTACAGGAACATTTGGAGATTTAACATCTTCAAAATTGCACTGGATTGATGGATGTGCAATTTTCCCTTTCCCTGTACATGATTCTAACATCATTGAATGATATTTCCCAGTATAAACTTGTGGAGGGATAATACTTTCCTTTCTTCTAATATCTTCTAGCTATTCTGGAACTTTATTTTTTACTAGAGATGAAACAACAATCAAAGAATCCTATTTCTTACTCTTGACGTTTTTAGCATTCAAACTTTCATCCTCTTCAAAATCCTCTTGAGAAGAGGAGTCTTCTGATATTGTAATCTTTTATTGAGCTAGCTTGGGATTGAATTTTTTTTTCATGTTTAACCTCAACTTGTTCTTAGGTCTAGTTTTAGGTCTCCAGCCTACTCCTACTTCTCCAAGCATACTCAAAGATTTACCTTGATGTTTTATAGTTGCAAGCTGAACAACTTCTCTTTTAACTCCTTTCGTGTCCAACTTTTCTTCAAACCCTTCTTTTGAGCTCTATGTATAATCAAACCTTAATTTATCAAGCATTGGGATTTCACTTCTTTCTTCTTGTACATCTGTAGGAGTCTGTTCTTGTTCTACAACACATTTACCTTCTTCCTAGTTTGTATCTCCATCAAAGGTATTTGCTCTGTCATCTTCATTGATTTATGCTACATCTTCTAAATTCTGCACTTGAAATTTCAATTGACCATCTTCACCAATCTTCTTTTGCTGTCCACCTACAAGATCTTCAAGTGTTTTTGTCGAAGACTCCACTTGAGTAGTCTTTTATTCCACTTCAATAATGAATTCTTTCTTCAATTTTTTGACAAAGCTGTGTGATTTTTTCATCTGTCTCCTTTTTGACTGGTCTTCCTTCTCGCTTTGAAACCCTGACCATAACAAAAAATAATCCCAAGTCTTTCCTTTATTTTGGAGCATAGTATTGATAATCAATTTTATCAATCCAACATGGAAAATAGACTGCTTAGTGTGATCCTGATGCTCCCTTACTATGCTTGACATTTTATGCAAACTTTTAAGGAAGAAGAAGGGGAGATTCATCTTTGAATCCTAATTTAAGTGTTGTAAAAACCTGTTGTGATATTTGAAAATAGAGGCATATATTCCCTCACAGGTTATATAAGTCTACAAAATCTTAATTGGCTCTCTCCATTCAGGCTTGAACTTCTGTATATGAACCCCCTTGCCCCAATATGCTATAACATTGGGTAGCAGGAAATTCTCTAAATTAAAAGCAAAAGGCACTTTCTTGAACCAAAAATCACCTTCATCAGTAATGCCTGTAGCTTCTGCTATTAAATCTCTAGTCAATTCAATTTTTAGGGTATTAAACAAGACCGTGTCTTTCTATAACCCTTGAGAAAATTCATATGAAACCTCTGAATGATAACCATCAATTTTCTCAAAATATTGAAACCAACCTGCTTCTTGAAACAATTTTGCACGCTCAGGGAAAGTTTTACCCCATGTCATGTCTAAAGGCTCAGACCTATTTGTCTTCCCACTTCTCTTCATTTTCTGTATTGAACCTTAACTGTTTCTCCTTTAGAAAATAGTTAAAACTATTTGAAATAATGTTACTTCAATAGTAAACCAGAAGCTGAGAAAAATAGAACCCTTGATATGATTTTTTTCTCAAAAAATTGATAAGTATTTTGGAACAATTTCACTAACAGAATAGACTAACAATTGAGCAAAAATCGGGTTCCTAAACTTGCACTTCTTAATCAACACCCATAACTACTCCTCTGTCAATGAAAGCCTGAATTCATGAATGATGTCAGCAATTAGTTGCATACATGTCATAATAATGGTTTCAGTTGCTAAAAATATGCTATCTTGTCTTCCCAGGTGTCCAGTAACCTTCATAGCTCTATCTTCAACTGCCACAACTGCGCCAGTCAATTACTCTGCAAACACTAGACCTCTAACCGCATTCCTCACAATATCTTCCAACCACGGACTACCAGGTATCAACGCAATCGCTGTAATCTTTCATACATTCAAGAAATTCATAACTAACATCGAATTACTCCCACCATGCACCATCATTACTGTTTAAAGGATCTCTATTTCCCACATTCCGGACATCTGTAACTCGTCTGAATCATTCTTGTCTTAACTCAAACACTTGTCAAAATGATTAGTAAGGCTTAAACACATATCATTTTCCTTTACACATGTGGAAAAACACCCCTCATTTGCAAATTTTAAAACTCACGAGCAAACTTACGATTTTTTGAAGGCCACGACTTTCTTGTAGCGCTCTAGTTCATGATTTTTGCCTTTGCGCTACAGGAATCTATGATTAATTTTTTTTGAAAAAAGGATTTAAAAACAAAAGGTTAAATTGTGTAATCAAATTTTGATTAACCCTTATGATATATCTTTCCAACCTTTCAGAAATACATACACCTAATAAGCCCATTAAAACTATGAAAACAACTAAGTAAAGTAAATTTAAAAGGAAAAATTATAAAATCGAAAATAAAAATAATCTTGCTATCAAAATACTTCAAAAACCAAGCTCAAAATCTTAAAGAAATAAAAAAACGATGTTTTGAAAATAAGCATATAGTCTAAAACACAAAACAAAATCTAGATATAACAAGTAGCCATCCTTAAGAACACTGAGATGAATCCTGGCCATGAACGAATGCCAGGGGTTTCACTACATATAGATAGATGCAAAGAACATAATCATATAATGTTATAAACATCTATGAATAACCAACAAATTCAAAGAGACTACTGCAATATTTGATAAACACATCATTACTAATTATGGTCTGAAAGAAAAAATATATAGTGGTCTCACTTATATAACATAGCAGAAACAACATGTACACATCTGGGGAATCATCTTCTTGAACAAGTTCCAATGCACTTTCCATTGACAAAAAAAATATGAATTTATAATTTCATATCTAACCTTTAGAATTTTACTTCCATTGTTATCCTTATACATCTACTAAACCTTTTTATTATTGTTATTACATGTTCTATCCATTTACGAGGTAGTTGAAATCAAGTTGAACTACAAATTTGCATATCTACAAGTGATATGTAAATCACACATGATGTTAAAAAGAAAATTATTTCCCCAACCAAATGCAAACCACATAACAATGAAAATTAAAAAAAGGTGTGTAGAATTTTACCATTTTCTTATTGTTCTAAATAAATCATTGTCTTTGCTAAAATTCCTTCTAGCCCACCATCTGCACCATAGCTTCCAAGAGCTTCTAGACTCGAGATTTTGAAACATATTTGGAAGTTGATTTGTAGAATTAAATATCTTATACTATGCATCTAAATGATTACTATTTTGTTGTATTGACATGCGATCCATCTCATACTCAGATTGACAATTAGCTTGCAATTTCAGAAAACAGCAAGCCAATTCTTCCCAAATATAGGTACACCCATAAGTGGCATCTAAGTGAAGACCTGTGTACTCCATAAATGACTCTTTTTGGTAATCACCTGAACTAAAATTGAAAGGCATCATATTATCCACTAGAATAAGCATCTATAATGTCCCCGACCCTCTGACCGGCGAAGAGGACGCTACTATCACCAAACATACGGGCAAATAGCCCCATGAAGATGAACAGGCATATAGTGCTGAAATAAAAACTTAAAACATAAAACATGCTAAGATGCATAAACCTTCACATGCATAGAGGAAGCAAACATACATTCATTCAAGCATACCACTTGTTCATCATATTCATTATTCAGTAAATATAAATGCAGAGACAAAATAGTTAAGAATACTCATCTTAAAAAGGACTCGTCTCGCAACTAGCTACATCGCTGCAATGTTCCACCCAACCATAGGCCAGTGTGCTCATCAATCTCTTAGCAACACTGCCACCCCTGAGCTGGGCATGATTCCTTAAGGAGTAAGGGTCAAAGCAGGCTTACACGTAGCCAAGGTACACAAATCAGCCAAGCCCACATAGTAGGGCTTATCAGGCCGTTAAGGAGCTAGGAAAGGCTAAATGCTAAGCTGGTGGTCTCAATAGAGAGCTAAGGATGCCTACACCAGAGCTAACCCTGACCTCTAAAGCATCCACACACCCAACACCAGGAACCAATCCTTCCTCTGTTTCACAGTCCCTCAAGCCCTGACTTCCCTTTCCAATATTACTCAAGGGTTGTGGAGAAGAAAGCTAGCAGTATCACTCTGTCTGAGTGGCTCCAAACACCAGTTTCTCAAGCATACCCAGCCTCTAATCCTATTCTCAACAGTTCTAAGACCAACCACTACATACCACAGTAAAACAACAATTCACAGCTCTGTGAAGGAGGTGAAGACAACAGGGTGACAACCCCAAACGACAAGGTGAACAAGACTCAAGTCAAACACAACGATTTAGAGTTGTTCTTGGCCCTAGCGTGGCCAAAACAACTCAGCAATAACCCAACAAGGTACTTTCATACACAACAACCCAGAACCAGGGTAATTCAATAGTAGCCCCAATCATATAAGGAAACAACGACAGCATTACACGGTCTGCAAAAATGGAAAGAAGCCAGATTCCCAACACTGAGCCCACAGCACACGATCCTTCATGCAATCACTAGAGAAAATTACACATACCAGAAAATGGAAAAAGGAATAGACTCCTAATTTAGGCATGAGGGAAAAAGACACAACCAATAGTCAAAGTTCAGCGTTGAACCACAGGGAAAAACCAAAGCAATCTTCGGAAAATGCCACATTGTAAAGGAAAACACAGTCAACAATGTGTAGAGGAGACTGCAACCAACATTCAGTGAGGGAACCGACACAGTCTTCAGCTCACGATCCACTATGAAGTATGGAACAATACCCAGTCCAATAATGTGTGGAGGAAAGAAATTGGTTCTTTGCGTGGATGGAAGGAACACAACCATAGACCAGAAAATGCGTGAGAGAGGGAAGGAAAACCCCCAACAATGGAATGTAATCCCTTTTAACTCTGCCCTGCATGAGGAAAAATGAATAGTCGGTGGTGGGGAGAGTGGACAAAATGATCGGCCGTCATGTCATGGAGGGAGTTCAGGCATGAGCATAGTGGTTTCCTATCATCCCATAGCTGCCCCCACTAACAACAAAAACTAAGGTGGTCGACACATGGCAAACACCCAATGGCCCCCATGGGTTAGACAACCCCCCTTTAACCTTAGGAATCATTCCCTTTTCATTTAACGTTGCACCGTCGTAGCTGGCTATAGGTTTATTTTAAATTGATGTGCATACTTACATGATGCCAAAACTATAGTGTGCCAGATAGCACGATGTACCATCGGCAACGATCCCTATTGCCGAAACATAACATAGCCAAATCAATGATGGAGCTTTTTCCTTTAGCTCCACACCATGATTTATTACAATGTATACATCATGTACCTTTTAATGCAAACGGGGTCAAAACTGGGGCATTACAATCCCCTCCGCCTTGGAATAACACCATCCTCGGTGTTCCAATACATAGGAATACATATACAATTTGCACATCAAAATTTCAAAATTTTGTAGATCTGTCCCATGTTCAGTTATTTACTTTGAACGTTCAAGACCAAGCCCCTCAGCTTCCACATACTTCTCTTGCTGGTTCTCAGCTCTTGGCTTATCCAGAAGTCTAAAAACTTTGTGGCTACTTCCCTCTTTATGTTCCCTCGTTGGGAAGTCCCGGCGTAAATGATGTCCTCCGCATTCCCGGCATTTCGCTGGTTGCCTCATCTTTCCCTACTCAATTTCCTTTGAGTCTTCATGCATGGACTGTTTCTTAACGGATCGCTTGGACGAATGTCCCATCATTGATCCAATTTCCTTTCCTTTACGGATCGCTCCCAGAAGGATTTTGACCTCCTTTTGCAAACCAATAGAGTCTTGAAAAATCTAGTGGTTCATCCCATTCTGCCTTTTCTGTATCTTGAGCATCTCTCCAAGATTTTCTTGGGTCCTGGCAATTGTTTGGAGTAGACTTCCATCCAAGTCCAGCAACTTTTGGTCTGCTGCCATGATCAATGTGCACCATTGGATTTCACCTTTCACCTGTGAAATGCATCATTGAAACTCTGTTAGACCAAGCATAATATAGGCATTAAAATTAGTCAATTAATTTCCCAATTGGCATGACAGTCCAAGCCCCATCAAGAATAATTTTGTATCTTTCATGCCTTCCCAATAGGCACATGAGCTCATTCATGTCCATTCTTGGGAAGGGAATTAACCATTCCAACATTCACAATTTAATTTAAGCAAATACACACATTCCATTTTCAGTCATACATGCATTCAACAATATTTTGTTTTCACAATGCATATATATATATATATAATCAAAATGCAAGAGAGAGAAGCAAGAGTTATTTTCCTCTCTTTGTTTTGTTCCATCTTGGAATCCACACCACCGCTGTGGCTTTTCATGCTCTCAGCCTCTTTCACTTCACCATGAATGTTGGACCAATTCCTCTTGGTCATGACACTTAGTGTCTCTGGTCTATTTCAGACCTCTCAACCATGGAGCCTCCCCACATGGTTTGTCTCGGTTGCTAGGAACTTCACAGTCTCACTAGCACCTTTTTCATTACTACTCATTCTGAGCTCTTCAGGACAGTCGCATGTCCACATACACCCCTAGGATGCTCTCATAGTCCTCACTTCTAGTGATACCTATATTTAGACATTGAATAAATTTGCATGTTTAGTTTATTCTCATCAGTTTTTAACTCTTAAACAAGAGCTTAAAAGATCATAACCAAATCATATACACATGCATGTTCATAAGCAAGAATTGCAAAATAATCCAATACTTATCTGTATTGTGCATTTCCTCGTTGGTCCACAGGATCCTGCTTCGCTTTGAAAGCCTTGGGATTTCCTATGGAGTTGGATGTTAGGTTATCATGCAGGCTGCTTCACAACATCATTTTAGCTGTATATCAGGCACAGTCAAGCCAACCTTCAATTGGGTTTATTAGACCATCAACAAATCGCCTGTACTTATATCAACAATACACTTATATCAACAACCAATCATCAACCAAGCCAACACCGTTGGGTTTATCAGGCCATCAACAATAACACATGCACTTATATCAACAATAAACAACCACTTCCCATATCACACAAGAGACCACTCCCTTCTTTGAGTTGACAGTGCCTCAGGAATGTCTCCTTCTATGTTCTCTTTAGAGAGACTACTCCCTTCTCTGAGTTAACAGTCCCTCAGGAATGTCTACTTCTCTATAGAAGGTAGGATGAGCTCAAGCCATTGTTCATTTAGTGTACAATACCATACTACATTTTTTTAGCCTGACAACACAAGCAATATAAGCATATTCATAAGCGTTATTGCTCTAAAATTGTAACCATATTTCAGACCATTCACTATCAAGTATTGATACACCTGGAGTGCGTCCACTCCCTAGGGTGTAATCAATATTGAAAAATCCTTCCATGATCCGACATCGGGAAAGTGTGCACCCTTTTCCGATGTGTGCCATGTAGGACCTATGCATACTAAAGCAATCTGCCATAATGGAAAAAAAATCAAAACATGCTCTGCATATTAAATTTAACAATATGACATGTGTATTCTTAGCTAGGGTCATAGAACACTTATCCATTTGTCAAAGAAGTTTTCCTTCATTAAGGAGGAATGGGGGCTCCCTTCTCTAAGTTGACAGTCCCTCGGTTTTCCACCCCAACTCCTCTTTTCATGTCGTATCCACACATGTCTTACTGACATCATCTATACCACCTCACTCATGTTGCTTACCAAACATGTAGTGCAGATGAGACATTTCCAAAATGTCTAATGGAGTTTCACCCAAAACCTATTCCAAGGTAAGGGAAAACCTTCCCATGAAGTTTGGCTCCTCCAGGCCAGCACACATGATCTTCCTACAGTGTGTACCCATGGCACATTCATCAAATAGCCAAACAGTCAGTCATTATCTGATAATACAATCCAAATTTGATTGTTCCATAACCAAGCAATAACATTATTAATTAAATTCAATGAGAATTTGCAACTCTATTTACTACAGGTATTGATTTGCTTGGCAATGAGGTGATCCTCATTTGTGGGTCTCTTGTAAGCAACACCACTATGCCCATTATAATTCTATGCTTCATAACATGAACACCCACTTTCATTGCACCCTCCTGACACAATTCTATGCAAGCCAATAGTGATTAGTAGTTGTCAGCAATTTCTCAAACCCGAAATTCACAAATTCAAATTTGACAACTCATTATGCATATAAACTAGTTTCACGACCATGATACTCTTCTCATGAGGTTTGGCTCTTTCACATGGTAGATTTTCAGCATTTGTCATGGTCTTACTCTCATTTCCATGCTCCAAACAATCTACCTGAAACCTGAACTTCAATCAGCCAAACACTTGGTAAGTCTTGATGCATATAACCTTTTCATTGCTGCAACAATCACTAAAGCATTTTCAGAATTTATAAAATTCCAATACTTCCAGCTGTTAATCACATCAATATTACCAAAACTCATTTACTTCATGCAATCATTATCATACTTTAGATTATAGGGTACTGTCACATCATTCATGGAATTTAAATGAAAAATTTAGATACTCCTTACTTCACAAGCGTATTCATTTGTACCACCTTGCCCTTCCATAGAGCATTTTCGGTAGCCAGTCAATCATGGCTACCTTCTTCATGCACTTACTATCCTGCATTCATAACAGCTCTTGAAATGGTTCTAGAATTGTCATCAATTCATCATTTCAGCCATTAGTTATTCATAATATCGCATGTGCTATCTTAATGCATTCATGCAATGCATCACAACATTTGCACCCATACTTAGGTAATCATTTGCTCACACCCTTCATATGCATCCATTCACTGCATAACTACAAGATTTATGAAATATTTTAATGCATATCCACTCAACACTACCTTGCATTGATTTATGAATACTATGCATTCAAATATACCATGCATGGCCTAACCATGACTACTTCATATAGGATGCATTACTATAATCAAGATCATCAGTGCTTACTTTCTTCGAGCTACTAAGCTCATAGCAACATAATACAGGCATAACATATTTCTATATGAAGGTAGTATAACATTAAAATATCCATAGGGTATGAGATCTCTTACCTTTACCACTCCAGTAAATTGTCATAATTAAACTCTTACCTTCATGGGTCCTACTTACACCCTTGACATTACCAGTTTGTTTGGTCCTTTGCAAGAGATACAGAATTTGCTCACCAACTTTTGATTTTGGACTTGTTTCCTTATCCCTTTCTCCATAGGGTTGCTAGTCACATTCGTCAGCATCAGCAACATATTCAGCCATGTTCATGTTGTCATTGGTTTTTCCACTAATGCCAACATCAATGCAATAATCATCATTAGTGGGTCATTATAAACGTATAATCCTCACTATTTTTACTAGCATGTAATATCCTATGCATGCAAGGCATATCCTCATACATTTCATGTATAAAACTTATAAAATGTATTTATAATCAGCAAGATAGGTTTTTAAGGAAACTTCTCCTTTTACGTCCCTCATCCTTGCATGGAACTCCTCTTCCACACAACAGCTGATTTGACTGCATGGTCTTGCCACCTTCGAGCATGCAATTTCCCAGATTTGTCCATTTGACAGCAGCACCTTTCTCTTTCAGGAAATCAATTAGCACTTTTCTGCTCCACACTCAGATTCTGGCGACTCTCCCTTGTTCCCTGTTGGATAAGCTTTCCAACGCCTATCCATATGCTTCATTCTGACCCCGGGTGTGAAAACCACATCATTTCAAAAATGATGGCAAAACACACCACTGCATGTTGGGTCTGAAATGTGAACTCCAGCCACCTAGGTTTTTCTTCCTTCTCAGTTCTGAAACTGCTAAGAACCCCAATGAGAAATTCACTGCAAATCCTACTAGAGCACTAGCTGGAATTGCTAAAAATTCCACTGGGAAAACCAATTTTCTTTCCTCCCTATCGGGTCCCTTCCCAACTAAGTTTTCGACGCTTCGGTGGTCAAAACACCTAGCTCATCAACAGTCTATTCCTTTATTTTTATCTGGTGTTTTGGCGGCTGAAACCTCTAATTTATTTCGCTGTATCGGTGAGTTGCTCGTCTACTATTCCGAGTTTCATTGGTGATTCCTTGGTTTATTTTCGTCTGCAGTATTGGTTCTGTAGTCGTCTATTTCTTCTAACTTCATCGGCAATAGCATAGACTAACATGTTGCGTCGGCGGTCAGGTTCCCTATGCATCGGATGCTTAGTCACTTTAGCTTCTGCAACGATGGCCCACAGTCAAACTATATCTTCCGTAGCTCATGACTTTGTCGGCGGTCAGAGTGACTAGGCTTTTGCAGCATCGACGTTGGGAGAACATCGGGTGATTAGTTCTTTATATGGCCGCAACGGCATCCCACGATCTCTTTATGCCTTCTGCAGCCATGGGTCTATCAGCAGTCAGAACAATGTCCATCAGCAGAATAGTCTACTAATCAGCCGCGATGACGGATGTTCGATCAACTAAATTTATCTGACGTAACTCATCGGCAACTGAATCACCTAATCATCGGCGATGTGATCAACTAACCATTGCCGATGGCCAATGATTCTACGACCTAGAAAAAATTTCAAAATTTTTCTCTTTAGTCTTCTTTTTCGCTACTTCATCGGCTCAACTGTTTCTTATTCTCCGTCGATCAAAGCAACTGCTTGTCTCCGCCATAGTTATCGGAACCATAATTCGCTAACACCTCAGCATCGGCGAGTGGAAGCCTAATGTATCGACGAAATAGTTCACTCAGTAGCTGCAACGATGGCTCATCATCTTCGATCTTTTTTATATCGATGACCCATTCTAGTAATGATTTTCGATCGGTGAACTGAAGCATAACCTAATCAGCATCGGCAGTCAAAACTTTTCCTGTCGGAAGACTAGTGCTCTAGGATTCCACAACGGCGGGTGCATGAACCACTATCGTCTTCCGATGGCTAATGATTTCAGGCCTTATAGAAAAATTTTGAACTTTCTTTACTGCGTCAACTGTGGGAAAGTCTACCTCTGCGACGTTGATGGTCACAGGCTCTATCCGTCGGAAGGATAATCCTCTAGCTATCCATAACGACAACACAAGATCATCTAATTCCTTTTGATTTTCATCGGCAATCTGCACAACTAACATGCTCCGATGGCCGACGAAGTCAACACTTAGAAAATTTTTGAAAATTATGCGCCATCGGTAGTCAGAGGCTCTATCCGTCGGAAGGATAGTGGTCTAGCCATCTGCAATGACAACGCTCAACCAGCTAAGAATCATCGATCCATCTATCTAAGTGTTCCGATGTGCCAATGGCGAAAACACTTATGAAATTTTCTGAATTTTCCTCTTTTGTCTCCCACTGCATTGGCCGTCGGATCAACTATTCATTACTTGGGCTTCCCACTAAGTGCTCCGCTGCATCGGAATAACTTGTCACCAAGTTTTCTGATGAGCTGACATTATGGAATTTAGAAATTTTTGTGAAATTTTCTTGTCTTAACCCATTTTTCCTTGTTTCTGCTGGGCAATAAGCAACCTGCCCCTATTAACTATTTATCATGGCCCTTTGAGGCCCAAGTGCTGCAACATAAGCTCTCTCATTGCATATTCATGGGAAATTCAGGCCCATGCTGCAATCTTTAGCTCTAATACCATACTGTAACGTCCCTGACCCTTTGACTGACGAATAGGACGCTACTATCACCAAACATACGGGCCAATAGCCCCATGAATATGAACAGGCATATAGTGCTGAAATAAAATCTTAAAACATAAAACATGCTAAGACGCATAAACCTTCACATGCATAGTGGAAGCAAACATACATTCATTCAAGCATACCACATGTTCATCGTATTCATTATTCAGTAAATATAAATGAAGAGACAAAATAGTTAAGAATACTCATCTTAAAAAGAACTCATCCTGCAACCAGCTACGTCGCTGCAACGTTCCACCCAACCATAGGCCAGTGTGCTCATCAATCTCTCAACAACACTACCACCTCTGAGCTGGGCATGATTCCTCAAGGAGTAAGGGTCAAAGCAGGCTTACACATAGCCAAGGTACACAAATCATCCAAGCCCACATAGTAGGGTTTATCAGGCCGTCAAGGAGCTAGGAAAGGTTAAATGCTAAGCTGGTGGTCTCAATAGAGATCTAAGGACGCCTACACCAGAGCTAACCCTGACCTTTAAGACATCCACAGACCCAACACTAGGAATCAATCCTTTCTCTATTTCACAGTCCCTTGGGGCCTGACTTCCCTTTCCAATATTCTTCAAGGGTTGTGGAGAAGAAAGCCAGCAGTCTCACTCTGTCTGAGTGGCTCCAAACACCATTTTCTCAAGCATAACTAGCCTCTAATCCTATTCTCAATAGTCCGAAGACCAACCACTACATATCGTAGTAAAACAACAGTTCATAGCTCTATGAAGGAGGTGAAGACAACAGGGTGACAACCCCAAATGACAAGGTGAACATGGCTCAAGTCAAACATGGTGATTCAGAGTTGTTCTTGGCCCTAGCATGGCCAAAACAACTCAGCAATAACCCAACAAGGTACTTGCATACACAGCAACCCAGAACCAGGGTAAGTCAACAGTAGCCCCAATCATATAAGGAAATGGGAGCAGCATTACATGATCTGCAAAAAGGGAAAGAATCCATATTCCCAACACTGAGCCCACAACACACGATCCTTCATGCAATCGTTGGAGAAAATTACACAGACTAGAAAATGGAAAAAGGAATAGACTCCCAATTTAGGCATGAGGGAAAAAAACACAGCCAATAGTCACAGTTCAGCATTGAACCATAGGGAAAAACCACAGAAATCTTCGGCAAATGCCACATTGTAAAGGAAAACACAGTCAACAATGCATGGAGGAGACTGCAACCAGCATTCAGTGAGGGAACGGCCACAGTCTTCAACTCATGTTCACTATGAAGGATGGAACAATACCCAGTCCAATAATGTGTGGAGGAAAGAAATTAGTTCTTTGCATGGATGGAAGGAACACAACCACAGACCGGCAAACACATGAGAGAGGGAAGGCAAACCCCCAACAATGGAATGTAATCCCTTTTAACTCTGCCCTGCGTGAGGAAAAACAAACAGTCGACAGTGGGGAGAGTGGACAGAATGATCGGCCATCGCTTCATGGAGGGAGTGCATACGTGAGTGTAGTGGTTTCCTTCCAGCCCATAGATTCCCCCACTAACAACAGAAACTAAGGTGGTCGACACATGGCAAACTCCCAATGACCCCCACGGGATAGACAACCCCCTTAACCTTAGGAATCATGCCCTTTTCATTTAACGTTGCATCATCGTAACTGGCTGTAGGTTTATTTTAAATTGATGTGCATACGTACATGATGCCAAAACTATAGTGTGCCAGATAGCACGATGTACCATCAGAAACGATCCCTATTGCCGAAACATAACACAGCCGAATCGATGGTGGGGCTTTTTCCTTTAGCGCCACACCACGATTTATTACAATGTATACATCATGTACCTTTTAATGCAAACAAGATCAAAATCGGGGCATTACAACATCTATATTCCTTCCAATAAACTCAAAGTAAACATAATACTAAAAGAGTATATCAAATCCCTAAAATTCTCAATATTAGCTAATTGAAACATACAACACAGACATGAATCCATCCTATTGTAAACTTGAGGTTTTGTCTGCCTCATTTTGTATCATTTTTATATGCATGTCATAAGATGCACAATTCCTATCATCATCCTTCTAGTTTGGCAAGAAATACATCCCTCAACCATTTCCATGCAAGAAAAAAGTGTCAATATTGCAAACATGATGAAACAAGAAATATTTTCCAGATACAAAGCTTTGTTAATATGACAAAAGACAAAAGGAAAAATCATAAAATTTTGGGAATTTCATGGAAAGGAAATATATACACACAAAAATACTGAATAAGGGTCAGAGGGGAGGAATATATTAATTTTCTTTGCATAGAAAAAAGTTTGTTGAAATTGCTCAAGAAAGAGCCAAAATTCTCACAAGTATCAGCAAAAATTTACCATCACTGATAAAAAGATTTCCAAGATTATAATAAATGCAGTTTAATCCCCTGCTTGAACTGTTGTGGGAGTACGTTGGTGTCATGCTTGAAATAATCGAGAATATTTGATTGTCATTAATATTTTGGTCTTGGAGTGCATAGGGTCTATTTCAAATATGTTCGCTTTTAGATGTGTTCAAATAGGAGTGAGCTTCTCTCAGGCATTCTTGATTAAGGCCTTCAATTGAGTGGCTTTGAAATTCAAGGTCGCCAAGCCTGGGTAGCAGGATGAATCTGGGTGTCCATTCAAAAAAACTTGTGATTTCCCCTTTTTACCCATATTGTTTAACACACACTTTCTTTATTGCTTTAATTGATCATAAACCAACTTGCATGAATATTTGAGGAAAGCTGGAAGATCAGAAACCTGGATCTTAGAGTAATCCACTTAATGCTTCAGGTTTTGAATTTCTGGATCTCTCTATTAAGCTCATCCTCCATAAGAGTTACTCGAATTTGGGATAACTTTTCTAGTCTAAAATAGGTGGATGCTACTGTTCTTTGGGAAGTATCTTGTGCCATAGACAATGTTTTCTCTCTAGTTTCAAGAATAATATTTTGACCTACCTCCTTCCTAGTTCTTTTACGAATCTTCTTGTTTACAACCTTCTTCTTGGGGTCAAACATGAAGTTCTCTACGAGATATGCTTCTGCATTTTCTTGAGAAATATGGGACAAAATCATCTAATAAAGAGAAACCAACGGTGCTCTTTACCTATTGAAGTCTCCCATGACCCTTGAACAGATAAATCCATTTTAGTATCAGACAGTGTGCTTAAACTGTCCACAGATGTGGTATCTTGTGTTTTGGATAGTTGATCTTTAGGTAGAGGTTGGAATCAAAGGGGAATAGTGGAGTCATCCATTTTGTGACTTGGGGTCATGTTTTCTATTGATATTGAGGTATTCAATATAATAAACGACATTCCCTTTTGTGCAAACAACTGTAGAAGTTTGATTACCTGTACTGAAAGTTCTTGTTGGATTGAATGTACTGCATGTACAATGAGATTATTTTGACATTGTATCCTGTAAGATTTCTTTGGAAAGAACCATGAATCTCTTTTTCTATAGGATAACCAACACCTTTAACCATCTGATAAGTTGATCATGTACCCTGCTGCTAGGTTTCTAGGTTGTTGATTTTCTATAAAACTATTTCTGTGAAGGATTTCTTGAAAAGGGGGCAAGTGCCCCATCTTTCCTTTTTGATCCTGTAGACAAAAGGTACCCCATGTTCTACTGATAAGGGGGCAGGTGATTGAGAAAAAAATCATCAACAAACAGGTTGGAAGTAAAAATTGCTAACAATTGGCCCACAACACCTCCTTGGGGGAGGAAACTAAGAGATTGTCTAGGGTGGGATGTCAATATCACATGATA
Source organism: Pseudotsuga menziesii (assembly GCA_001517045.1). Lineage (NCBI taxonomy): Eukaryota > Viridiplantae > Streptophyta > Pinopsida > Pinales > Pinaceae > Pseudotsuga > Pseudotsuga menziesii. The sequence continues at coordinate 893,047 of LPNX010166182.1, forward strand.
AAAATACTAAATACATAGTTAAATTTGTCAAGATGAACAGAATTAGATTTAAAGAATTAGAACAATGTGGCATAAATGACAACCATAAAATCATGTGTTGCAGTTTGTTTGCATTTAAAGATTTAAGGAAAGCTTATAAGTTGATCCTAAATGCAAGGCAATCATTGGAATAAGGGAGATCATTTGGTAAAGCCAAAGTGGTTCAAGTTTGTACATTACAGCAGGATACACAAGTTGTAGCTAAAGATGTTTTTGAACTTCTAAACATTGGTAATGCTTCTTTATGTAATCTTAAAGTATCGTGGATGCTTCTAGCAAGAAAAATTATTCTGTCTAGAAGACTATTGATTTTCTTAGATGTTGGAGTAATGGATATCATCTGGTAAAGCCACAGTGGTTCAAGTTTGTACATGGAAACAGAGAAAATGGCTTTCAACAAATTTTTGAAAATGAAATGTATGGCATCATAAAAGGATTCCTTTTAAGGTGCTTGTTAACATGTTATGTCTTTAGTAATTTGTTGTTTAAGGCACCTCTCCAGAGTTACTGAACTCATCTTAATTCACACTTATAAGTTATGTGGTATTGTTTGTACATGGGTGGAACTTTATTGTGCACCAACTGTTGATGGAAGAGAGTCATGGAAGGAATCAATGCTCCATATAGCTCTGGAAGGTGGATGCTTTGTGCTCTCAGCTAATCAGTTATGTAGAAGAAAATACTACCCACCTCCACCCGGCTATCTCTTTGGAGGTATTCTCTTGTTTCACTTTGCTTAGTGATGACAAATATGTGTGCTCGGTGAGCTGTGTTGGTCATTTGCTTGGCATCTGCAGTATAATCATTCCATTTGCACATTGAGCACAACTACCTACCGAGCATAGTCCTCCTATGCTCAGCAAACTGATACTTTTTACCTCTTCCCCAGGTTCCTTTCCACAACAACATTCTTTCCCAGTAAACAAACTCGTTGCTTAGCAATGGCCCTGTTAACATGAAATTTGACCTTAAAAATATGAAATTTAATCTATAGTACATATTCATGGATATCACTTGGGGTGAGCTAAATATTACGGTCTCCACCATTCAACATAAACTGTTGATGAGTACATTACAAGGTGGATTGGTTAGTAGGTCCTCTAACGCATCCTCGACAATTCATGGAGAAATTTTCAAACTCGGCACATGGTTGTGTTTCTTATTATTCAGAGATAGATGGTAGGATAGAGTTCAAACAAGTTATTTCTATACAGGTACAGTAAGAGGATACATATTAGATACATGTGGAAAATTGATACAATGGCATCAAGTAGCCCATACTTACAACTTTAGTGCAGTATTCCTAGTGTGGGAGGTTTCCCCGACAAAGTGTGATGAGGGTAATTTTCATAAAATTAGGCATTTTATATCACTTTAATTCAATTTTTTATTGAATCACAACAATATTAGCTTGTTGTAACTATATATTTAGCATAGAAATAAAGAAAAACTTTATCAATTGCTAGTCTAGAATTGAATTGGAATGTGTTCCCAACACTTTGACAAAGTTTTTTGCATCATGTTTTGGTTATTGTTTTCTCATGTTATTAGCATAATTATTCAGGACAATAAGATTTTATTTTAATTTCAGTGTTAGTAATTATTTTTTTTATTATTAGTTGACTCCTAAAGTCACAACAGATTCCCCATGGTTAGCTAGCAATAACCTGACATGCAGGGAAAGAGTACATGGTGACAGTCTACTATTCCTAGTTACCTTGGAACCGATTGGTTTCAAGTGTTAACCAGATCTTTTGTCTTGACCCTAACCCTCATCCTTGCTCACTTCCACAATCTCAGCTTTCCAAAGAACTTAATGCTCTGGGATCAAATTTCAGATCATCCTATTCATATGACAAGTGTCAATACTAATAGAAATAGACTTGACATGTACATATAGCACAAGAAGTACCACTGTCAAACAACATTTGTACTACAGCTATGGTGACATTTTCAAGCATATGTGGACTCTTAAACAAGGGGAATGAAGAATCATAACACCTACTAACTGAAGAGCTTAAGTGTTGTTGGACTAGAGCAGATTGGGATAATACATAACAAGGAAAATATAAGGTGTGTATTTTATTTTCTAGACAATCATTAAACAAGATCAGTGTTATTTGATTAAAAATAAACATAAATTAGGCAAGCAACAATATAACCTGGTATATTGGACTACCTAGTTGAGTGTCTCTTGCATAGCTACAACTTATGCAACTATATTTTATGTTGATAGAATAATGATAATATTGCTTGGCTCCCCATCAGAAGAACCCACTCAAGTAAAAGGAGTTCCTGAGGAATATGTGGAAGGAAAAGGTGCCAATATATTTTTGTTCTGTTTTTTTCTCCTCTTTGTTCCCGATGGAGATTGGGATGTTGTTGGTGTCAAGGAAGACATAGAGACTTTACAAGATATATCCTTGATGTTTTCTCGAATTTCCTCTATGCTCACATTTGGAGATTGTTCCCTATATTCAAAAACTTCACACTCACCACCAGGTTGAGCATTTTCTAGATTTGCAGCACTAGTGGAAAAAGAACCACTTTCTTTCAAATTTTGATTGCATGGCTCTAAAGCTTGAGAAGTATGACGAAAAAAAAATTCCACTTGTTTTGAACCAACTTCATCTACTTTATCCAGAAGGATTTTACCTACATCTTTAATCCCAAGTTTCAATTTTTCATTCTTTGTTTCAGTGTATGTTTCTTCAAATTTATTATGCATGTTTGATTCCTTATCCAAACCTCCACGTTCAGAATATGGAACCACCATAGACATGAGTTGTGAAGGATTTATCAAGTATGATGGACTGGAACTCACTTCACATTGAATCCTAAGAGTTCCATCTACTATTTCGTCTTTTACATTTAAACTATCATCTGGTCTAGGCATCATTGTGAATCATAAATATATGAGTCAAAATAATGTGAATATTGACTCATATATTTGCTAGGGTACCATAAAATTGAGGTGGATGCTCCAAGTTTTCCTAGCTATTAGGTTGTTGGGAGTGACTCAAATTTTATTTTAGAAATTTAAAAAGTCATGTTAGTGGCAATAGTTCTTTTAACAATTGCTAGGCCATTAACAATGGAAGGAATTCGTATATTCCAATTGATGAGGGATTCAATGTTGAAGATAAATGGATATTGGTTGGAATCATGTTTCAAATGAGCAATCAACCACAAGGTTTGATGGGGGAAAAAAAGTGAACACACATGCTATTCATTCTAAAATTTTGATTGTGGATGTCCTTAACAACCAGGTCATAGATGATCATATGCATCTCCATTCAATTTGGAACTATAGAACTAATTTTGATGGCGATTCTTATAATTTCATTACCAATAAGACAATAATTACAAATAAATGGAAACTATACATGGAATTAAGTTATTTTTCTCTTCCAACTTCATTGGATGGATCAAAATCTAAACAAGTCATCTTTTCAATGTAGCAATGGTGTTTGATGTATGCCAGAGAACATTAATGGAGGTGAAAAACGCCCTATGGTTGGAATATGAGGATATTTTTAACAAAGACACTGGAAATCATTCCAATTCCATCATATTTACATGTCCTTCCATGTTCTTCACAATGGGATGATGTCCACCTCCACCTTACATCTCCTAGGTGGCAAACCATTGATAACATCTTAAGTATTTCTGCTAATACTACAACAATATTCTTTTTAGTCCTATAGAAAATCTAGTCATACCGAAGGCTAGTGTTGGTGATGTTGGTCCATATTTCATGGGATTATCTATGATTGGAAAGTTAGAATATCCCAAAGAATTATTCAAGAAATACATAACATTACACATCAATAGGAACCAAGTTTACATCACATGGACATCTAGGAATTTTGGAAGGTATATACCTTACTTGTAGCCAAATTCTTAACATTCCAATAGGTTTCTTTTAGGTGACTAGTCTATAGACACAATTCCAATTTGAGTCAGCACTGGTGCCTAGCTATGCCAACCCAATATGTTTCATGTTCCATCTAGTATACAGGGGATTTTTCTTTTAGTAGGATGGAATGTACATTATTATATGCCTAGACTTGGAAATGCTTCCAACTCTAATGCTAGTGTAAGGGAGCACTCATCTTATCAACAAGAAGATGCTAGTTCAAGAAACATGATGTTGGGTATTCCTATAAGTACATGGTGTGTTGAGAGAATAAAGAAACTAACCATGACTCTCAAGATTGGATTCCAATGATTGAAATCCAATGGACCTAGGGACATTGCTTCTTCAATTCTACATCCACTACGAATTTTAATCATAGCAGTTTACCCATTTTCCTTTGATTCAAATCGGTTCTAGTCATCCAAGGAACTCTACAAATCACCTTCCTGTTGGCAAGGGGTTGGAGTAAGTTGTGCAGCATCGTGGATGTTGTGCAAGCTTAGAAGACACTGTACAAGACAAAGATAGCACCATAAGTAGAAGATAAACTACTTTTGATTATTTTGTGTCACTTTTTGTACTTGTTTACCAATTTTTGTGGATATTGGTCATTAGTCAGTTAAATTAGTTATGAGTTAGTTATAAGTGTACCATGAATGTAAAGGCACAATCCTATATATAGAAAGAATAATTGTTAATTGTTACGATTAGAATGATTCATACGATAGAACCATTGAGCTATTATAGATTAATTGTTATTTGTTTTGATCTATGGGTGGATGCACAGAAGTAATATGGTAAGATGGATGTTGATCTGAATCATTGTTTTCTTCTTTTGTCTTTACTATCTTTCTGTTTTCAATGATGAAGCGGCTAAGTGAATATGAAATATGGATCTATGATGCTATGTTGTTCCCTTTATGAATGATGTCATGTTTTTCGATCTAGATCTTTTATAGTTATGAATGAATGAATGGTTCTGTTGGAAATATTTATCTGATATGGTTGTTGAGTTGATGAACCGTCAATTCCCTAACCCTCCTCTATACTGCGGAAACTTGGTTCCGTCAGCCCTACCTCAAAAATCTCAAGTGAGTCCTCATCTGCTCTACAGGTGTCGCTGGACAGGGTAAAACCTACCTGGTCCAATGCTTAGGGAGAGTGCGGCGATTCGAGTGTTGACAAAGTGGGACACCTGTCGACTAGGATTTTTTGGTTGAGGGTTGAGCCAACAAATGGTTCCATTTCCAAGACCTTTTTGCGACTGGGAGGAGGATATCTGGCATCTAATGCAACTAGAAATCCAAGATTGGTTTGACCAGAAGCTGCAAGAATTTGCTGAAGTAGAAAATTAGAACCTAGGATTGACCATAGACAAGTGGTTAGAAAACTACATACACGGAGGTACTCATGAGTATTTCTTCAGTGAGTTTCCCATTATACTATACGAGTGGTTGGAATAGTTTATGTATAAGAAGAAAAATTTCCAAGGAGGAGAACCAACATCCTGGATCCCTGAATTGATCTAGGAATCACAAAAAACTGACAATAGAGCGTCGTGAACTATTGAGGTCTGGCTAGATAGCATCCTAGAAGGATACATTATAGAGTTTATAGTCGACACTCCTAAGTCTTGTAGGGAAGCGGAGAGATAATTTTTCAAAGGGCCCAGAGGTAGGTTCTTATTATATCTACAACTATCAATTAAAATTATTATCAACAAAAAGGGCATACTGAAGATGCACCTAGAGTAGTCAAAATATGGTGTGCAAAGGTGGTGGATACTGCGACTAAAGGGGGGAGATGAATGGGAAGATAAGGGGTAGATGGGTGCAATTTTAGATGAGACTGTGAGGGAATCTAAGGAAGAAAGTGGTTGTACAAGGGGAGGAGCATGGTTTCGACAAGAGAAGAGGAAGAGGAGAGGGGAAGGTCCTGCTACAATCGAAATGCAAAACCATGAAGAACAACCACACGAGATGAAGATACCCTACAGTGACGAAGAGGACAACTAGACCCAGACTACACCTAGGACAAATAAAATATCAAACCCTAGTAGCAACGTGCCCATGCCTCTGTGCACCACTTCAAACTCAAGAAGAAACATGAACTTTACGTCGGCTTTCCCAACATATCAATAGCATTCTAGTAGTAGATCAGCGTCTGTAGGAAGAAGGCCAAGGATGGAAAAAGACTACATTAAGTTACCTTTTGTTCCATGGGAACGAGACTGATGATCCCTAGCAGTACTGGTTCCTCTATGAGGCAGTGTGGACTGTTAGATAGGCCATCGATGAGGATGTCAAGAAAGGCCAACTGGTGACTACCCTGCGGGTTCGTGCGCTAGATTGTTTCATGAAATTCATTCAAGTTACTACAAGGAATCCTACAAAAACATTAATGAAGTTTGGTAGGGACTAATCGAAGAATTCCAGAAGCCTAATTCTGAGGCTCAATACATTACTGAGTTGAAAGAGATTAAGCAGTTTCCCAACGAGACTGGTTGGGACTTCGATTAGAGATTCAAGACATTGATGGCTTGGGTCATCTTTAAGATGAGATATGTTCAGCATAAAGAGTGGTTTATTGCAGCCTTGGTACCTCACATCCAGAAACCACTGATGCAGCAGAAGATCGCAACACAGAGCGAGGCTCTATATATTGGAAGCTTCACCAATTGGAGAGAGTGCAGTTAGAATGAATAAAATACAGGAACAGATAGAAAATCTAACACTTCAGCTACAAGACATCAAGAAGCTGAAGGAGGATCACGACTATCTTTGGTGCACCCAGTGTCATGTAGATGGACACACCAAAGATAACTGCCCCAGTTTCCAAAATTATCTAGTTTTACGAGTGCCAAACCCATTAAGTTACGACAATGTACCATGGTGTCATATATGTCAAGTTTATGGGCACCAGCACAAAGAGTGTAGCTACATGCAGAAAATGGTGTCAAAAATAGCCAACTTATACTGTTCTTTTTGTAAATTGGTGTTACATAAAGACAAAGGCTACTGGGTCGCATGATCTACTATAGGAGAGAACATATCATTTCATACTTTGTGAAGGGAGAAGATCATCACGCAGTCCAGCAACTACAGAAACAGCCTCAGATGGTAAATGCTCGACCGTAGTATACACCATTGTCGGAGATGAAATTTATATCGTCGCAGCCACAACCACAGTTTACACCATAGCCACAATTTTCACCAGAGCCACAGTACAATCAAATTAAAATGCCTCAACCATAGTCACAGTATGTTCAAGCTGCATAGTATTTTTAGTAGTACTCGAATCCCATGCCGCAACAGATGGTGCAGCTGCAGTACTAGCAACAGGGAGGATTCTGAGGAAGATGAGGAGGCTTTGGATGGGGTCGCAGATCAATCCAGTGTTAAAATTTTGGGGTATTTGGGAACTATCAAATAGACTACCCACACTTGCAATGCTCATGTACATATTGCATGGAAATCAATCACACGGTTGAAAACTTCCCACAGTTAATCGCCAGATGGCAGGCTGGGAACGTCCCTTAGTTACTCAGAATCGACTGCAAAACTAGAACCAGTTGTCATCCCATAATCAAGTTCCAATATAGAATCAGATGGTGAACCAACGTATGAACCCACCATTGAACCAGAATCCTCCATTGAATCAGAATCGCCCAATGAACAAGAATCAAGGGCCGATGGTAACAATGATCTCAACGGAGCCTAGAACAACAGATGTCGACGTTGTCATTGTCACCTGTGTAGGAGACACAATAGGAGAGGATGGTACCTACACACAAATTTGACTAGCTAGATAGAAGAAGGCACCACTCGATATCGCAACTGAAAAGGAAACATTTTTTTAAGCACGAGATGCAATCAGAAGAAATCTTAGTAAGTCAACTGTCATTGAAATTCCTCCCACTTTTGATTCTACACTAGAGGAAAGACTATCACAGTATCACAGTACCTTGAAGAACTTCTTTGAGAGTGTTTTTATCACTAGCAAGAGACCCAGACGCTTCGACTGAGATTGAAAATTTGTTGTGCCACCCGGGTAAGGAGTCTGCGGTGAAATCTTTACATAAGAAAAAGACAGGCAAGGAGATGCGTATCAATATTCATATTGGAGACTATGAAGTTGAATCAGTCATTATGGATCTAGGTTTAGACGTAAATATCTTAACAAAGTAGAAATGGGAAAATATGGGGCAGCCGACATTGGGATAGTCCTCGGTGCAGCTACAATTAGCCAATCAAGTGAAGGTGCAACCAAATGGAAGGGTATCTAACTTGGTCATAGATGTTGAAGGTATGAGGACTCATGTTTATTTTGATTTAATTGAGTTTTTTAATGGTGAAGGATCCTACCCCACTCTGCTAGGGTTTGGATGGTCCAACAGTAGCATGGCGGTTATTAACTTCAAAAACCGGATGATGACTTTTGAAAACCAAGATATTCAGGTCATCGCACCTATGGACCCTGATGAAGGCCGGAGATACATTGAACCACTAAAAGATGAAATTTTCAGGGGGTGGGGTCATGCCTACAACATTTATGAATATTATGTTCACCCCATGGCTGACAGAGAACTCGGTTGGCGTAGTGCTAGTTCTGCATCTTCTGATTCTAAGGATGCGCTGGAAAACTGGAAAATTGGCAAAATCGAATGCATGAGGTGTCCTTTAGGAAGTGCAAATTAATCACACAATTAATCACACAGTAATTGCGCCATGTTGTGACTGAGATGGAAGAATCATTGGTTTATGAAGTACTACCTAAACTTTCTACGTTCTTAATGCAATTCGAAGAAAAGATCTCGAAACTGCAGCGATCGCTGGAACTGGAGGAAGCACAAAAGGCTAATCCAGCGTGCTGGTGGGAAAATCACAAAAAGATAATTACTGGGTGGGCCCAGTGTTGAAGCTTGATGATAGTTCACTTTGAAAATTCAGATGCATACCACACTGGGAGGTATGATGGACAGAATGACCCTAGTGGCCATTTGAGGGAATGCAAAACATTGTGGGCATCACGACCAAAGGATGAATGGGTCCATGCCTTTATTCACACCCTGGATGAAATGCCAAGATCTTGGTATATAGCCACGGAGCTGCGAAGTGACATAACCACTTGGGAGGAGCTGACGGTTTGTCTTGCGTATACCTTTCACTTTGCATATGCTAACACCGATGTTAACAATGAACTTCATATTATTCGGTACATGGTCCTAAAAGTTGTACCAGTCACATACCCTATGGATCCACATGCGCATTGCAATATGCAGTCAATAATGGAATGCTATAACATGTCTGGAGAGCCTAAAGAGGATGATGAAATATGGAATATCAATATCCCAAAGAGAGAAGGAAGTAGGTATGTTGTAGCACCAGATGTACCAACTGATCCCATGAGTCAACCGTTGAAGATCCGGAAGGTTAACATTGGGATAGAAGAGAACCCGAAATTTGCAAGTGTTGGGGACTATTCGGATGAGGAGACTATGGAAAGAATCATGGACTTGCTACATGAATTTCAAGATCTCTTTCCAACTAAGTTATCAAAGATGAAGGGGATACTGGGAAATCTCGGAGAAATGAAGATCCCGCTAAAACCAAATGCGAAACCGGTGCGATAGAGACCCGATCGCTTAAATCCGCGGTACAAAGAAAGAGTTAAGGTTGAACTCGATCAGATGTTGAATGCCAATATTATTGATCTTGTAGAAGAATCTGAATGGATCAGTCCCATGGTGGTCTAAGATAAGAAAATGGGTGAAGTTTGGATCTGTGTTGATTTACAAAAACTGAATGATGCCTATATGCATGACCCATTTCCGACCCTATTCACCAATGAGGTACTTGAAGGAGTAGGCGATCAAGAAATGTACTCTTTTATAGATGGATTCTTTGGTTATCACTAGATCATAATCACCATGGAGGATTGACACAAAAATACCTTTGTCACTGAGTGGGCTTGGTTCCAATACACACTAATGTCGTTTGGGTTAAAGAACGCACCTGCAATCTTTTCCCGAGTTGTTGTCGCAGAATTTAAATATTTCATTCATAATTTCCTACAAGTGTTTATGGATGATTGGAGAGTGTATTTCCTAATAAAGGATCACTTGGCCAACCTTCAACTGATGCTAGAGAGATATCGACATTATCAGATTGTGCTGAACTCTAAGAAGTGCATTTTCTGCACCCCATTCAGGATCCTATTGGGTGACATTGTGTGCAAGCAAGGATTATTGGTTGATCCTCCAAAGATAGCACTCATTTTGAGCTTGCCACCACCAAAAAATGTAAATATTCTTAGGGAAATGCTAGGGCACACTGGATACTATCGCAAATTTATTAAAGGATATGCTGCAATCACTGCCCCGATGGAGAAAATACTGAAAAAGGATGATCTCTTTATATGGATCCATAATTTCAAGGTAGATTCGACACACTGAAGGACAAGATGGCTTCAGCACCAATACTTGTATTCCCAGATTGGAACAAAGAATTCCATGTACATGTTGAGGCATCTTCTGTTGCGTTAGGCGTAGTGCTTGCACAACTAGGAGACAGAGATCTGGATCACCCAATTTCTTTCGGTAGTCAAAATTTTTCATTTGCTGAGAGGAATTACACGACCATAGAGTGCGAAGGTTTGGCAATGGTCTATGTGCTGCAAAAATTGAGGCATTTCCTTTTAGGTGGACACTTCAAGATGTTTACTAACCACTCTTCTTTCTAGTACCTAGTCAATAATCCTGTGGATGGGGGTAGATATGTTGTTGGTTACTTCTCTTTCAGGAGTTTGATTTTGAAATAATTGTAAAACAAGGTCACTTGAATGCTGGCCCTGATCACTTATGTAGAATTGAAACAGGTGAAGAACCTACTAATATTTAAGATGGGCCTCCTTATGAGTAGTTATTTCAAGTTGACATGGAAGATGACCATTATGCCCCAATAATCCAGTTTTTGGCGACAGGAATTGTACCAGAAGAACTTTCCACAAGTCAAAAGAAGCAGTTGGTGGTTAAAGCTTATTATTATCAGTTGATTGTCGGACACCTGTATAAGCTGGGACCAAATGAAATATTTACGTGATGTGTCCTACCACATGAACAAGGGCATATATTAGAGGAAGCACATGCCGAAGTCGCTGGGGGGCACTACGGGGGTCGTGCAACCACAAGGAAGGTGCTTTGCATAGTTCTTTGGTGGCCTATCATCCACAACGATGTGGTAGATTATGCATGAAGCTGCGATGTATGTCAACTCACTGGGAATCCATCACAATGAGATGAGATGCCGCTAGTGCTACAGGCAACTTTGTAACCTTTTGATAAATGGGCTGTGTATTTTTTTGGTCCAATCAACCCACCCGAAAAACAAACTGGTGTGCGGCACATAATCATAGAAACAGACTACTTGACAAGATGGGCGGAGGCTACCCCAATTGTGGATTACACTACTATGATAGCAACAATATTTATATTTTGTAACATTGTGACATAGTTTGGATGTCCAAGAGAATTGATGAGCGACCAAGGAAACCATTTTATCAGTTGCATAGTATGAGCATTGACGAAGGAACTACAGATACAACACAAGAAAAGCACATAATATTATCCACAGGAAAACAGGACCATAGAAGCCTTCAACAAAATCTTGGAGCATGTGCTTACAAAGGTATGTAATGCTAACTGATATGACTGGGATTTGAAGATTCCAGCTGTGATATGGACGTATTGCACCACTTGCAAGAGATTGACGGGGAAAACACCGTTCAAATTAGTATATGGGAAATAGGCAGACATTCCTTTGGAGTACATCAATTCCATTCTGTGCATTGCAGCCACGACAGGTATGGATGATGATGCTACTCTAGAAGAGCATGCACAATAGTTAATACAGCTTGAAGAAGATCGTTTTATCGTAGGATTCCATAAGTGCATTGAGAAGGATCGATAGAAGGCGTGGCATGATCGCCATATCAAAAACAAATAGTTTCAACAAGGAGAATTAGTGCTGCTCTATGACAGCAAGTTCTTTAAGCATCTAGGTAAGTTACAGATGCATTGGTTAGGACCCTATATTGTTAATTCTATTACCTATGGAGGTGCAGTTCAATTGCAGTAGTTAGAAGGGTGGTGCTACCAAAAATTGTGAATTACATCCCCTTGAAGCCATATCGGATGAAGAAAGAATCGTGCAATTCCTAAGGCACTGTGCAACAAAAGAGAGAGAGAGAGAAGAGAATAGATATAGGATATATAGAAAATGGAAGGGCATGCCAGAAGGAAGGGGATGCGCAAGAATAGGGGCAGTAGCATAGTTCAGTAGCCAGACCACGACAACTCCAGGGATGTGATTTAATCAAATCAGCAATAAATATAGGTAGTTAAGAGCAATTAGTCAACGACGTGCATTTATGGATGATACGACTGTTGGGTTGGAAGAATCAATGGCAGATTTGAGTAATTAATGCAGGATTTAGTCATGATCACCATGATTGATTTAGTAATGATGAATGATGGATCGTCTAAAATCTATATGAAGGGGTCTGACACATGATGGAAGCACCATTGAGCTGAGTTGTAGTTGCAAAGAGTGATTGAGATAGGACTGCAAAGAGTGTTGAGTGAATTGGGAGAATTGTAGGGTGAAGGTGAGAGTGCCACACGACTATGGGTAAGTGGTGCAGGATGCAGAGTAACCCCATCATAGTTGATATTTATAGTGAATGATACTCACCCATTTGACTAGTTTCCATAGTAGAAGAAGTCACTAGCATGCAGATTGGGTCATCCAGCATCCTGATGAAGAAACGGGGTGGGGGGGGCAGCATCAACGCTCCCCAGTGTTGACCAAGAGGCAGAAATGAACATCAACAAGGGCATAAGAAGAGGCAATGGCCCAAGTGGGGCCATCCAGCTTTGGAGTGGTAGACTTCACTATCCACACTGGGGTCTCTATCAAGGACATTCCTAGTTACATTTCTCCCACCCAACCTGGTGCAAAGCCCCGATGACTGACCAAGAACTAGAAATATCAACCAAATATGTCATCTCTGCCACAAGGGATGGTGTGCACTACTGACATAGTCCCTGTCTTGATGAAAATGAAGTACGAGGACCATGACTTTCTCTTAATGAAGGATGTAGTGAACGAGCCCTATGAGTCACCACCTTTCATCGTAGGTAGACCAATTGTGTGTATTTCGCATCCATGGGCACAAGGGTTGGACAAATCTCAGTTTCTAGGGCTCATTAACATGTCGCATCTTGGGTGGTTGAATGAAGAAAACATGTGTGTAAAGAAAATTTTGGCTTTCTTTCATGGAGGAACACTTTGGTTGGACACACCCATTGAAGTTACGGTGGACCTAATTGCAGAGATCACAGGGTTTCCAAAGGATGGGCTCAACCCATCACAATATTTCAAAGGCCAAGATAATGACAAGTGGTTGGATGCATGATTAAAGGATAGGTATGATTTACAGTGCGATGGCAGAGCTTATCACATCGACGGCATTAATGACTGAACGATGCATATTGCTGCATGAATTTTGGCAAGCAAAATCATTAGGAAGAATCACCCGAGTTAGTGCACTTTGGGGTTGATTGCATGTGCACAGAAATGTGCTGAGGGAGTTTAGATGAATTGGTCCCTCTTTTTGTTGAACCAGTTGACTGAGGTTGTAGTTGTAGTCCAGGATGGGAAGCGACCCTTCACGCATAGTTGGTTATTGATCTTAATTGCACTAGTGGCTTGGATGGAGCTATAAGCCTACAAACACATGGATGTGGAAGCTATTAAAGTACGTAAAGGTGCTTGATACTAGAATTTGTGGTGGGTAGAAGAGGTGAGTCAGCAAGTCGATTACGTGATCCACTTTTGGGTTTACTGGAAGGCATTACAAGAAATAGCCATCAAAATTCCACATATATCATACACAGTAGCAATAAAGTATCAACAGATTCTGCAGTATGCCATCGGGACACACACTATTCATATCCAGGCTCGTCGTGATCCTGGAAAAGCAATGGTTGCCAATGGCTTATAAGGTGAAACATGAATACTTGGATGTAGCAGTTCAAGATTAGCCGAAAGAATGGAGAGAACCAATAAGTGCCAAGGAAGTATCGATGGGACCTCCCACAGACGCACTAGAGGATCTAGTCTGAGGAGCCGAACAGTGGACTCACCATGAATTTGATTGTGAATCCTCCACAGAAACCCCCATCGACATTGAGGCGCAACGTATCTTCAAAGAGATTAGGATGAAGTAGAAAATGGACCAAGATTCCAGCAGCATTACCAGATCCACGTTGAAAGCACAATTACAATGGCTTATTAAGGTCATCATGGAATCATCTGACACTGCTACTAAAGAAATGTGGATGTATGCTCAGGAAGGTTTTTCCAAGGTACGTACAAAGCTAGATTCTATATATAATGTTGTAGCAAGAAGAGGACTAGCAACTGCAGTTGTGAAAAACTTCACGTTGATTAGCACTAATCAGGAGGCCAAGAACATTCACGTTCCCCCAACTGTGATCGACATTGGACGAGAGGATATAAACTCCTCACTGCAGCATCTATAGAGCATTGCATTGGACATCAATAAACTATCGACCCAGATGCTAGTACACATGCAGCAGGTCGCCAACCAGGAGTTGGATGATATGCAGAAGGAGATCAGTGACCGGTACCTAGGGGCACAAGATGAAGATGAGAAATTTAAGAAGGAAGTAGGGGAGCTACAATAGGTAAAGGAGAAGCTAGCAGTAGAAAGAGCGTGTGAGATAGAATCATTGAAGACAACGCAAGATGAACTACAGATGAGAGCTATTGAGGAGATTACTGCATTGAAAAAGGAAACCAACCACCTTGTTATCAAGAAGGAACAACTGTTTGCTAGCAGAGGTGAGGTCTAAGAGGCCATTGCTAAGGCCTATGAATACGTCCACAAAATCACAACGGAGCTATATGCCATCTACAAAGCCAAGCGACTTGGAGAAGTCATTGTGTAGCTACAGTTGGACAACAACCTATTAAATTCTATGGTTTACCGAGAGACACCACCAGAGAAGGTTCCAGAAAGGAAGAGTGCCATTGAAGAGATTGTGGCACAATTTGAAGACATGGGTTAGGATGCAAAGAAGGTCACAGAGGCAACGACACAATTTTGGGGCTCGATCAAAAAATCAAGCAGTTGAAAGAAGTTGAGACCCAATTGCAAACATTGAATACAATGTTAAGTACAATGCCACCAATTGTGTCAATCACACTATCTGCAGAACTGAAGGAGCTCCAGCAGAAAATTGCACAGGCATAGGAGAGACAATAGAAACGAAGTGACCAACTCAACGAGTTCCAGGAGTTTGGCGCAAAACTGTCGGGGAAATAAGTCATTGCACTACAGGCGGTGTATGATTGAAAGAAAGAGGTCAATTCCAAGATGGTGGAGCAACCATTGAAGCAGGATCACCTTACGTGTTAGGATTTTGCTGAGAAATTTAAAGCACAAGTCATAGAAATTTCTCAGCAATACGAGGACTTCAAGATTAAAATCAATGAGTACACTAAGTTTTCCTAACGTGGCTCAAGGACGAGCCACAAGACTCTATTGGGGGCTTGTTGGCAAGGGTTCGGGGTAATTTGCACAACATCGCAGATGCTCCGTAAGCTCAAAAGACACCACACAAGACAAAGATAGCGCCATAAGTGGAAGATAGACTACTTTTGATTATTTTGTGTCACTTTTTGTACTTGTTGACCAATTTTTGTGGATATTGGTCATTAGTCATTTAAATCAGTTAGGAGTTAGTTAGAAGTGGACCATGAATGTAAAGGCACAAGCCTATATATAGAAAGAAGAATTGTGAATGAGGATATCTCACAATGATTGATACGATAGAACCATTTAGCTATTGTAGACAAATTGTTATATGTTTTAATCTGTGGGTGGATGCACAGAAGTAATATGATAAGAATGATATTGATCTGAATCGTTGTTGTCTTCTTTTGTCTTTATACTATATTTTGGTTCCTGATGATCGATGCTAAGTGAATATGAAATATGGATCTATGATGCTATGTTGTTCCCTTTATGAATGTTGTCATGTTTTTCGATCTAGATCTATTACAATTATGAATGAATGAATGATGCACAATAATGAATGGTTCTATTGGAAATATTGATTTGATCTTGTTGTTGAGTTGATGAATCGTCGATGCCCTAACCCTCTTCTATACTGCGGAAACTAGGTTCCGTCAGCCCTCCCTCGAACATCTTAGGTGATATCTCATTTGCTCTGTGGGTGTTGCTTGACAAGGTAAAACCTGTCTAGATCGATGCTTAGGAAGATCGCAGTGAGTCGACTTTCGATAGAGTGGGACCCCTTTCAACTAGGTTTTGTTGGTTGAGGGTTGATCCAACACTTCCAGCCCAAAAAATGATCCAACAAAATCATATCTAAGAGGGAGTGAATCGTTCTCCCATTTCTTGATTTGTGCTTTGTATCCTTGTGCAGTAGGGCATGCTAATATTCTATGTATTGTTCCAAATTTATTAGGTGGTATAAGGACTCTTGAAAATTTCCAATATTTAGCTAATGACTTGGAAGAGAGTTGACCTAACAGAGCTAAGGATTAAGAACAAGTTTTCATCCTAGATACAAAATAGAATATGAATCTTTGGAAAGAACATAACAATAAATATGGGAGAACTATCATGAGATTAATGCACATAAACATTGGTTGCAAAAATTGAATTGCGGTTGTAACCTAACTCAACTACTTTTAAATTTGTTTTTGAGTTGGATAGAAACATGCTAAATTTACTAGAAAAAGTCATGGCACACATGGCAGTTGTTTATTTTAGAAGGGAATTTAATTTCACAAGATCAAAATTTTAATGACTTCAGAATTGGCCACAATGGAATCCCTCTCTTTTAAGGCTAGTATAAAGAAACCAGCTCATAGTTAGAAGGACTAGATATGGGATCACTCAACGACCTTCCATAAGTATAAACTAGTGGATCTTTATCAAAGGTTAAGAAACACTCTTAGGATGGATTGCAAACTTAACAATGACTGGAAACTTAAATCCATACTCTTAACTTGGTGTCAAGAACTTAAAATGATTTGGAAGGTCACTCTCAAAATCAATAAAACTTTCTTAACCTAGTATTTAGTCTAGGATGGTTTTTTGTTGGATCGTCTTCTGTCTCATTTAAGGACATGAGTTATTGCACCATATCCTTAGGTATTTCATGGTATCTTAGAGTCTAACAAAGCACATTTTTTAGTTATATAACAAAGCTCAAGTGGCCTTGAAGAGGGATGAATCCTTGTAAGGCCATTTTATATCCTCCCCTATTTCCTGGAAAATTTCTCATTATCAACTTCACTAAATCCTGGCTTACTAGTCAATTTTTTTCTTTTTTGAAAAGGTGCAACATTATTTTGGTATCTAATCAACTAACATAGATTTCTCTCTGAATGGGTGATTATAACAACTGTGTCCTTGCAAATTCAATTACAAGTAGACAATGTGGTTATGGAAGTGGACCACCTCAGACGATGGATTTCCCATTGGGTGATTTCACCTTTCTCTATAAGCAGGGTTCCACCAGAGGCCCTCTTCTAGGAAGTTGCAGTGACAGAGATGAGACTCCTCCTAGGCGAGTAGATACTAGAAACAAGGCTAATGGTAGATACTGCCAAGAAATATTATACATTTGTCCATGTTAGAGGTATAATGAAAGGAAACATCCCCTTTGAAATGATAAGTTGCTAAATATTCCATTGGATAACTCTAAGAATGGGAAATCATTGCCAAAAATAGAAAAAAGGTTGGGCCATAAATGTACTTGCTCAATATCCATGGAATTGTGGTTGGGATAATTCACACAAGAATGATGATTATCATCCATCCCCAAATGGGTGGGCATCCCTTGGTTCTTAATATTGATGGGGACTCTTTTTTTCTATGCTTTAAAGTTTTTAGAGGGTGATGGTTGATACATGCCCCTTTATGGGGAATGGTTTTACTTTAGTTGGACTCTATGGTAGTTAGTTTGCTATCTTGATATTGTGCTCTTAATTGTGACTACTGATTATCGACTAGATATTTGGTAGTAACTCAAGGAAATTCCCTCCACCTCCCTTTTTTATTATAATATATCATTTATATAATAGGTATTTCAAGCATATTCCAAAAATAATGACCACAATGTACCACAAAATATCTATTATGTATACTCAACTTTTAGACTTTATTTTCCATGTCTTTTCCACCTAGTGGCTAGAACAAATGCAATAGCCTCAAATTTTTTGTCATATGCAAATGTCAAGAATACATTTAGAAACTAATGACATTTTTCCCCTCATAGAAGTACTATCAACACATTTTTATTTCTAAAAAAAGAAACATAAAAATATTATTTCTTAGCATAAGAATGGAATCTGTAATACCTTATTTACTAGTTTTGGTTATATATTGGAAGAAAAACATTTTACTCAATATTGAAGGTGGAATAAAAATTCCAAACAACCTTCTATACTAGTGCAAATATGCATGAGTTAGACTTGAGATTAAATCAGCAAACTGAATAGTAAGAATCTAACATAGAATGAGGAAATAATTGACAAAAAATGGGCGTAAAACTCAACAAACATCAAACTTGTAAAAAACTTACAAATTCACAAATATGGAAAGCATTCTATGAAAAATCCTCTCCAAAGACATCAAAATAGTCATAAATAAATGTAAAGGAGGTCATCTGTCCTCCAATTTGGTACTTGGGCAGAGAGTGGAATTCCAAAAAATTAGAGACCCAATTCCCCAATTGGATAAATATCCAAGTTTTTTAATAAATAACGCAATGTGTTTTTATCCCCCATTGAAGAATTAATGCTACAAGAAACATCAAATGAAAAAATGAAATGGAAAAATGGTTCTAAGGTTACATGGATAAGAAACAATGTTGGGTTTCAGACCTAGGGTATAAGGTTTTAGGCTACCCAATGACACAAGTTTTTATAGGTATGAATGACAACGTGGAAAGAAAAAATGGCCATTATCCCTCATTATCAATGGCTTGGAGTGACAAAAATCAGAAAATATTTCTAAATCTACCTCCATAAAAGAATTCACCCACAAGAACCTCCTGAAAGGATAAACTTTAACGAATTTTTTGAAGGAACTTCGATAATAAAACCTTAATTGCTTCAATATTGTAGTAAAACCCATGGGATCTGTTATCCCTAAAGTTGGACCTAGACTACGGGATCCAAGCTCAAGGAAATCTTTGTTTGAAAATGCTCAAATCAAATGAAATCAAATCCTCACACAATTTACAATGGTATATATCAAAGATGGGTAAATACAGGTGTTCATAATAAGATCAAAGTATATGATAGGCTGGTAAATTACTGAGGGCTGCAAGAT
>LPNX010166183.1:0-75596 GCA_001517045.1 Pseudotsuga menziesii
AATAGTTTAGGTGCAAAAATAATTAAAATTACATACCTTGTCATTCGATGTCTTAGAATTTCCAATCCTCATTTTCTTTAATTTGTCATTATCAATTAAGAACTATCGTGCAGAGCGCACACAACCAATTAAAGGAGTTTTGAAGAAGACATTATTTGCAGAATTTAATTGACAACAAATGCGAATCACAACACTGGGATCAACTGATGGATCCAAGAATCGAGTAGAACGTTCTTTATACTTTTTTTTTTGCCTCCGCAGATACACTATACTTGGGATTTGTTATAATTTATTTGGTGGCTTGAATGGTATGTTGGCCATCAACTATACAAAAGTTGACATTTATAGCATTTATATCTGTCTCATTTACAATTTTCACATGGTTTACTAGTGGATCAGGCTCATTTTTATCAAATGGAATCAAGAGAGCATCGGGCAATGATGTTTGAATTTTTTCTAAAAATTATTTCACCAACACCTAAACATTTGCATCATCTCGTGATCTCAATTTAAACACTTTTGGTGCTTCTATGCATCTTTGAACATCCACCTTTATGTTGAAGGAGCTTAAAAGTAAATAACATTCCTTGAATGATTCATGAATTTCATCACAATTATCTGCAAGTTTCACTGTCTCAGTTTCCATTTTCTCAGTTTTTTTAAATTCTGTAGTAGGTGTGAAACCACTTGATGCAATGTTTTCTTCCAAATCTTTTAAATATATTCTCCTTAAAGCATGAATATGAGCATCAAGTCTATCTTCTGGTATTTTATGAGGTAATTTACCTCTTTGATGCAAATAAAGAAGCACAGATGATGTTTTCATCTTTTTGACATTGCGATATTTTAAAACTTTTGTGATACGTTCTAAAATATCTATGCAACTCTTTAACCCCGATTTATTGAAGCTTTCATATCTATTCAACTTAAACATTGAATCTTTCATTGTGTTTGGCGGATCTTTGCTTGAAGCTTCAATTAAATCTGGTCTAAATTTTGTGTACTCCACTGGACAAGAGACTAATTTTACTTCTTGTCCATTGATAGCCTCCTCTTGAAATACAATGTTAGTCTCACCATGAGCATAACAATTAACAACTATCCCTAATATAATTGGATCTTTTTCACCTATGGATCCAAACAAACACATATCAGGGAACATATTTGGAGGACATTCTATCTGAACATACCAATCTCCCACAAACTCATATTCATTGGATGTATTATACTTTCTAATCATTTGAAAAGTAGAAGTATAAATTGGTGCATTCATAATATTTTGACTTGAATGAAGTCTTTCTCGTTGCATGATTGATGGATGTGGCATTTCACTTGCTTTTGAACTGAGCAATTCTGAAAACGAGAATAAGAAATTATTAGCATAAATCAAAATGAAATTATAATTATAAATATCGCCATTTAATATTCTATTAAAATTTGAAAATATCATATAGTCTAACAATACTAAATTAGAATAAAGAAGATATAAAACTACCATACCAACTTGAGTAGGCTTTGATTGTGTACCACTTGCTTTTCATTTTTTCTTAGATGCTTTAATTGTAGTTTCATTTGCATCAGATTCAATAGTATCTGGAAACAATAGTAGAAAAAATTGTTTGCAATGGTTAAAGAAAACATGAAATATCAAACATTAATAATCTACCATATAATACATCATTTTAATTCACATGCAGAAGAACAAAGAATTTTTCATTCACATGCAGAAGAACAAGGAAGTTTATGTGCTATGGAAGTTTACTACCCACATAATGATATATCAAAATTCATCTAGTATGAAATTGCATACTAGAATATAGTATAATTATTTGTAAATAACTAAATTTGAAAATGCCATACCAACTGTTGGAGAATTTTGTAGTGTCATATTTGTATTATTTCTTTTACTTGATGATTTCTTTGAAATTTCATTTGCATCATGGTTCTTAGCATTTGAAAACATTTGTAGAAAATATTACGGTAGTTTCAAAAACAATTATAAGCATCAATTAAAGAGTAATATGAAAACATATTTTATAACATCTCAATTCACACATATGAAGAAGATAAAGAACTCTAACCTTTTGAAGTTGCTTCTTTTGCAATTTTACTCACATCAAACTCCATTGTTTCTGGAAAAAAAAACTAAAAAAACTATTACCACAATTTCAAATTATTGAAAAAAACATGAATTCAAAAATATTATAAATGAACGCATCATTCTATTTGTAAGTATATGTACAAAAACAATTGTGGAGGTCATTATAATAGCTAATCATGATTATCATTAAATGGCTCATGATAATAGCTAATCATAGTGTTAGCTTACATAAGGTAATTTTTCATCCAACATAACCACATTATGATCAAATACATTGCACCATTATGGAAATTTATTTCGAGTTAGTTTACCTTATAAGAAAATTGCATGGCGAATGAAAGTTAATATGTGTTAGCTTTCTTATGATAGTTTTCCATCTAGCACAACCACATTGTCATCAAATAAGAGATTCTATCTGAACATACATGTCAATTTGTTAGAGAGAAAGATAACTCCATGCTATTTGCTTTCACTCATCGTTCCAAGTTGTTAGAGTGAAAGCTAACTCCATGACCATGAAAAAAATTAAGTTGGACTTAGCTTTCACTCTAACAACTTGGCATGATGAGTGAAAGAAAATGTGTGTTATTTTTCATAAGGTAGTTTCTATTTAACACAACCACAATGTCATCAATCACATTGCATCATGATGGATATCTAGATGGATTTAGTTTTCATTCTTCAAACAATACACAATGTGCGTTAGGTTTCATAGGGTAGTTTTCCATCTAGCACAACCACATTGTCATCAATCACATTGCACCATGATGGAAATCTAGCTGGAGTTAGCTTTCATTCTTAAACCATTGCACGATAAGTGAAATTTAATGTGTGTTATCTTTCATAAGGTAGTTTTCCATATAACACAACCACATTGTCATCAGTCACCATTGCACCATGATGAAAATCTAGCTGGAGTTAGGTTTCGTTCCTAAAAAATTGCATGGTGAGTGAAAAATAATGTGTGTTAATTTTCATAAAGTATTTTTCCATCTAAAACATGCACATTTTCATCAAATACATTACACCATGATGCAAATCTAGCTAGAGTCAGTTTTTCTTCTAACAACATGGTGCGATGAGTCAAAGCCATGTGTGTTAACTCATTACACCATGATGAAAATCTAGTTGGAGTTAGTTTTCCTTCTAACTACATGGCACGATAAGTGAAAGTTAATGTGTGTTACCTTCGTAAGGTAGTTTTCTATCTAAGAAGATGGCACAATGAGTAAAAGCTTATGTGCGTTGGCTCATTTTACCATTATGAAAATCTAGCTGGGGTTAGTTTTCCTTTTAACTACATGGCACGATGAGTAAAAGATTATGTGTGTTAGCTCATTGCACCATGATGGAAATCTAGCTAGAGTTAGTTTCCTACTAACATGGCATGATGAGTGAAAGCTAATGTGAGTTAGCTTTTGTAAGATAGTTTTCCATCTAAAAAAATCACATTGTCATCAATCACATTGCACCGTGATGGAAATCTAGCTGGAGTTAGCTTTAATATTTAAATCATTGCACTGTGAGTGAAATCTAATGTGTATAAGCCTTCCTCGGGTATTTTTCCATCTAGCACGACCACATTGTCATCAATCACAATGTACCATGATGAAAATCTAGCTGGAGTTAACTTTTCTTCTAACTACATGGGACAATGAGTGAAATCTAATGTGCGTTATCTTTCATAAGGTAGTTTTTCATCTAACACAACCACATCGTCATCGATCACATTGCACCGTGATGGAAATCTAGCTAGAGTTAGATTTCGTTCTTAAATCATTGCACGGTAAGTGACATCTAATGTGTGTTAGTATTCATAATGTAGTTTTACATCATGGCACAACCATATTGTCATCAATCACAATGCACCATGATGAAAATCCAGCTTGAGTTAGCTTTCGTTCTTAAAACATTGCACAATAAGTAAAACTAATGTATGCTAGCTTTCATAGGGTAGTTTTCCATCTAACACGGCCACATTCTTATCAAATACATTACACTGTAATGGAAATCTAGCTTGAGTTAGCTTTCCTTCTAACAACATGGCACTATAAGGGAAAGCTTATGTGTGTTAGCTCATTACACTATGATGGAAATCTAGTTGGAATTAGCTTTTATTTTAACAATATGGCATGATTAGTGAAAACTAATGTGTGTCAACTTTCATAAGGGAGTTTTCTATGTAATAAAACCACATTGTCATCAAGGACATTGCGTCGTTTTGGAAATCTAGCTGGAGTTAGATTTCCAAAAAAAACACATCGTCATCAATCACATTGCATCGTGATGGAAATCTAGCTGAAGTTAGCTTTAATATTTAAATCATTGCACGGTAAGTGAAATATAATGTGTGTAAGCCTTCATCGAGTATTTTTCATCTAACACGACCACATTGTCATCAATCACAATGTACCATGATGAAAATCTAGCTGAAGTTAACTTTTCTTCTAACTAAATGGGACAATGAGTGAAATCTAATGTGCGTTAGCTTTCATAACGTAGTTTTCCATCTAACACAACCACATCATCATCGATCACATTACACCGTGATGGAAATCTAGCTAGAGTTAGATTTCGTCCTTAAATCATTGCATAGTAAATGATATCTAATGTGTGTTAGTATTCATAATGTAGTTTTACATCTGGCACAACCATATTGTCATCAATCACAATGCACCATGATGAAAATCTAGCTTGAGTTAGCTTTCGTTCTTAAAACATTGCACAATGAGTAAAACTAATGTATGCTAGCTTTCATAAGCTAGTTTTCCATATAACACGGCCACATTGTTATCAAATACATTACATCATGATGAAAATATAGCTTGAGTTAGCTTTCCTTCTAACAACATGGCACTATAAGGGAAATCTTATGTGTGTTAGCTCATTACATCATAATGAAAATCTAGCTAGAGTTAGCTTTTATTTTAACAACATGGCACGATTAGTGAAAACTAATGTGTGTCCTCTTTCATAAGGGAGTTTTTTATGTAATAAAACCACATTGTCATCAAGGACATTGCGTCGTTTTGGAAATCTAGGTGAAGTTAGATTTCCAAAAAAACCACATCATCATCAATCCCATTGCACCGAGATGGAAATCTAGCTGGAGTTAGCTTTAATATTTAAATCATTGCATGGTGAGTGAAATCTAATGTGTGTAAACATTCATCAGGTATTTTTCCATCTAGCACGACCACATTGTCATCAATCACAATGTACCATGATGGAAATCTAGTTGGAGTTAACTTTTCTTCTAACTACATGGGACAATGAGTGAAATCTAATATGCGATAGCTTTCATAAAGTAGTTTTTCATCTAACACAACCACATCGTCATCGATCACATTGCACCGTGATGGAAATCTAGCTAGAGTTAGATTTCGTCCTTAAATCATTGCACGGTAAGTGACATCTAATGTATGTTAGTATTCATAATGTAGTTTTACATCTGGCACAACCATATTATTGGGGCGCGCACCCCAACGGTCCTTAAGGTGGGTAACTCCGCGGGTTTTTGGGAGTCTATAAACGAAGTTACAACTCAAAATAGTCTTAGGGGTGTTGGGGTTGAGTCAAAGTCCTCTGTTTATAATAAACCCATGGTTTAAGTCAAGGGTTTAGGGTTCGGGGTGCCCATGGTTTTGTAATAAGTGCACTATAAATACGCACTTTTGTAAAGAAGTAAGGTTAGGATTTCTTGTGTAAGAGGAATTGATGTGAAGCTAAGGGTATTTTGTAAGAAAAGGTTAAGTCCCAGCTGTGTGCGTGGACGACCTCTGCAACTGTGTGTGCAGAGGGTTTTTGGGTGATCAAGGAAATCAGTAGCTGTGTGCGCAGAGGCCTGCATCTGTGTGCGCGGATTTGAGGACATGAAGGGATCTGCAGCTGAGTGCGCAGATCAGAACTATGGGTTTTGTAGAAAGTTGAATAAAACACAGTTCTGTGGACGTAACCCCTACACTGGGGGTGAACCACGTTATATCTTGTGTCGTGGTTCTGTGTGTTGTTTCTGTTGTGTTATTCCATGCATTAATATCTATATATCTGATAAGTAAAGATCACTGCTAGATAATAACTTCGCTGTGAATTCCCAGTAAAGGGTTGCGCAAGGCACTGTTTGTTTATCTAACCACGAAGCTAAATAAGTGAATGTTAAGCTCTGTGATTTATATTTATAATCTGTTTAAAAGCTAAACGTACAGTAATATCCCTCTTCTGCTTGTAGAAATCTGGTTCCGCGGCACCCCATAGCAGTTTTGGGTGAGACTGCAACCTGTTCGTAGGTTGTTTCCGAAAGGGCCAACTCTGTGGGTCTTTTGTTGGTGCGAAGTTAAAGGTCTAAAACCCGGGTCTGCCCTTTATCCCAACAAATTGGTTCCGTTGCTGGTTGAAATCAGTATTTGCTCAATAGGGTTTACGCCGTACCTCGAGGGCTATGCTCTGGAGACCCTCTGTGAAGGAAATCAGTGATTGGCTCGATGAGACTTACCTGAAATTCGTTGAGCAAGAGAACAAAGATCCGTGTCGTAGTGTACATGAATTTTTACAAAGGTATGTTTTTTGTGATGTTTATGAAATTTGCTTTGGTAGTATCCACATAGAGTTGCACCAGTGGTTATCCAGGTTAACAGAGAGAAGGATGAACTTCCAAGAACGTCATTTTCCTGCTTGGAACCCCGCGAGAATTAATATACTGAAAAGGGTAAACAACGAGATATCCCACGCTGTTGATTTCTGGACAATGCGAACCCTTGAAGCCTTTGTGACGAAGTTCGCCATCGACATGAGTACTTCCTTTAGTGAAGCCGAGCGGCAGTTTTTCAAAGGGCCAAGGGGTAAGTTTTTGAATTCATTTAGTTTGAGAATTAAAATGCTATTAGCTGAAAAAGTTATATTGCTCATTGAATCAGACTGCTAGATTTTGTATTACTAACCTATGTTTGCAAGTGAAAATATCTTCGACGAGCAAAGTGGTTTGCTGCGAAGTGGCAAAAGGTACAAGAGAGATTTTGGATCATATTCCTAGGGTCATCATACTGAGTATCCCCCTGTAAATCCCATAGATTCAGAACCCAAAGAAACCCCTTCTGTTGGAAACCCTCCGGTAACCCCATAGCAAAGACCTATTATCCTTGAGAACCCATCGCAGTCTGAAAGTCACCCTAGCCCGAGTATTCCTATCGCATGTCAGTCTATCCCAGTAAGTTCCCCCCTGCCTACTTCCAGTCCCCCTCCTTCCCCCCCTAGACCTCTGATGGCCCATATGCATGACGGCATTAAGCTCCCTGTTTTCAAAGGAACTGGATCAGAGGATCCAGAACAGTTCTGGTTTTTATGTAAAGCAGTATGGACTGCTAAGTCCATTACAGATCAAGATACCAAAAGAGCGTAGCTGGTTACTTCTTTAAGAGACTGTGCTCTGACTTGGTTTATGAAGTTCTCTAGCACTCAGAACCATGCATTACCTAATATCAAAATAGCAATGATAAAGGAATTTAAGAAGCTGAAATCAGAGTCGCAGTGTATCATGGAGTTGAAAGAGATTCAACAGAAGCATGGCGAATCAGTGTGGGAATTTGATCAGAGGTTCAAATTTCTGCTAGACCAAGTCAGTTTTACCATTGGACCTGCGCATCACAAGGAATGGTTTATTGCAGCGTTGCTACCGCATATCTGAACTCCGCTCATGCAACAGAAGGTTGCTAACCAGCAGGAGGCTCTGGAAATCATGATGAAGCTTGAAACCGCCCATGTCGTAGACAATTCTGGTATTGCTCAAATCCAAGCGCAGTTGGCAGCGATGGCTCTGGAGCTTCGCAATATGAAACAAGAAAAAACTGGTCGCAAAGAGGTTTGGTGTACACAATGTCGCACAGAAGGTCATGCTAAGGAACATTGTCCTGTGGTAAGAAATTACCTGAATACTGGTGCGCCAAACCCATTTACCCTGCAAGTTCCTTATTGTGATCTTTGCAGAACAACAGGGCAGCATCAACCTGAAGACTGCTATCTGCTACAGAGGTATGGACAAGTACCTAACAACCCCTATTGTAAATTCTGTAAGTCCGTAGGACATAACGAAGATGAGTGTCGCACACCTACGATGCCCATCAGGTACAAAATGAGGGACTGAGCAATGATGGCTATGGCTACCAAGGTGCTGCATAAGGTAGAGGTGCTTTCGGAGGCCGTGGTCGTGGCAGTCTGGCTGGCAGAGGACGCGGTCAGGTGGTGTGTTATAATTGTAACCAGGCTAGACATCTGGCTCGCGACTGTCGGAACCCCACTATGACATGTCGGTATTGTCGGGCAGTAGATCATGTGATCGAGCAGTGCCCGCAGTTGATAGCTAATATTTAGAAAAGAAACAGTGCCCCTACTCAGAATCTAATTCATATGATTTCCGTCGAGCAAATACCTGCCCCAGCCATCAATGTTGTTACCCGGAGCGGAGCTACGACACACATACAGACAAGGAGGAACAGCCTAATGAAGCTTGGGTTCGTAAGGCCCCCGTGAAAGTCCCTGCCTTTGATATTGAAAAAGAGAAAGAGACATTCATGGAAGCCCAGAAAGATTTTGTGGATTCTAGTACATCAGTAGTACCTGCGCAACCACATCAGCAGCAGTCGTCCCTGCAAGAAGCTTCGACGGATAAAGTAAGTACCCTATCGTCCTTTTTAGAGAGTTGTCTGAAACTCTTAAGAAATCAGAATTCTTTAAGTGAGTTGCAGAAAGTTATTGCTTCCTGCGAACCTCAGCAAAGTTCTGGTCAGGAAAAACCTGTTAATAGAGTCAGGAGAACTGGCAGGGAAATGAGATTGAATGCTCAAATAGGAGAATATGATATGACTGATGTTATTTTTGATCTAGGATCAGAGGTAAATGTCTTAACCAAACATACCTGGGAAAAAATGGAAAAACCTACCCTTGACTGGTCACCTATATAGTTGAGATTAGCCAATCAGCAGAATATTGTGCCCCTAGGACAATTCCCTAATGTCCCAGTAGACATTGATGGCGTCTGTACTGTAGCAGACTTCGAAGTTATTGAGATCATTGACGACAGCAATCCCTATCTAGCCTTGCTAGGTATTGAGTGGGCAATGGTAAATGCTGCAGTTATTAACCTTAAGAAGAGACAGATGAATTTCGAAGGGAAATATTTGAGAGTCATAGTCCCATTGGATCCTTCCCAAGGAGAAAGGTACACAGAACCCCTCCGAGATGAATATCAGGATGTGTTGGACCATATCTACAATATCAGAGCGAAGGAAGAAGATTATGTTGATCCTAATGCCGAGGGTTTATGGATTGGTAGTGTGACAGCTCCTGTATGACAGATTTAGATGATGGCCTAGAGAATTGGCAGAACAGATTGTATGAGCTACATGGCCACCGCTGTGCAAGAATTACCAAGTCTCTTAGATGGCTTGGCTCACAGACAAGACCCTTACTTGTTTTTGATGGTTCGATAGACCCAGACGAGTTTATTCAGCAATTCTCGGCCCAGATACCAGACTTACAGAAAATGGAGATTTTGGACTCAGCATTCAGAGCTACAGCAGCCAGATGGTGGAATGGTCACAAACAGTACATTCATAGTTGGGAAGTTTGCCAACAGTCCCTTCGCCTAAGATTCACGGATCGACCACAGGAGGTCCGGAACAGATTTAATGGTAAGACTACTTCTCAAAAGCATTT
This sequence comes from Pseudotsuga menziesii, assembly GCA_001517045.1. Taxonomy (NCBI): domain Eukaryota; kingdom Viridiplantae; phylum Streptophyta; class Pinopsida; order Pinales; family Pinaceae; genus Pseudotsuga; species Pseudotsuga menziesii. The sequence goes on from LPNX010166183.1 coordinate 9,809, forward strand.
GGAGCAATGTTACAAAGCCTGGAAGCATGTACCTCATATAGAGTGGGTACATAGGTTTGTGCATACCTTGGATCCTATTGCAAAGAATTGGTATGCGGAAGTCGAGCTTCGTCGGGGTACTATAAGTTGGGATACTCTTGTTGACAGTTTTGTATTGACATTTTCTATTAATGAGGTTTGCCCTACTTTAGATGCAGCTATTAGGTTGATCCATACTAAAGTGTTTGATGATCAAGAGATAGCAGAATACCAACCATATTGGCAAGCACAAGAAGCTAATGCAGTCGAATGTTATAACCTCGCAATTGACGAGGATGACGATCCACACAACATTGATATTCCGGATTCAGAAGGGCACTGCGAAGTTCATGGACCAGTAGTCCAAGTTCCTGAGGTGACACAGCCCCTGAAGACGCGAACCGTAAACATTGGCTCAGAAGAACAGCCTAAGCATGCTACCATTGGAGATTATTGGGACAACGAAATGGTAAGCAAAGTGACCCAAATTCTCCATGAATATCAGGACCTGTTTCCAACAAAGTTTTCAGAGATGAAAGGTATCCTGGGTGATATAGGAGTCATAAAGATCCCCTTGAAACCTGATGCGAAGCCTATGAAACATCGTCCTTATAGGTTGAACCCTAAGTATAAGGAAAATTTAGGGTGGAGCTGGATAAGATGCTTGCTGCAGGAATTATTGAGCCCATTGAGGAATCTGAGTGGGTCAGTCCTATGGTGGTGCAAGAGAAGAAGACTAAGGGTGAAATCTAAATCTATGTCAATCTAAGGAAGCTGAATGATGCATGTCTACATGATCCTTTCCCCACACCTTTCACAGATGAAGTGTTAGACAATGTCGGGGGTCAAGAAGTGTACTCTTTTACTGATGGATTTTCAGGTTACCATCAGATCAGAATTGCTCCAGAGGATCAACATAAGACAACCTTTGCTACAGAAATGGGATCCTTTCAGTATACAGTTATGCCCTTTGGATTGAAGAATGCACCTGCTATATTTTCTAGAGTAGTCATCTCTGCCTTTAAGGAATATATACATAAATTATTAGAAGTTTACTTTGATGATTGGACTATATTTGGGCTACTCAAAGACCATATAACTAGTTTAAGACTTATGCTAGATAAATGTAGACAGCACCAGATTTCCTTAAACTTGAAAAAGTGTATCTTTTGTGCACCTTTTGGGATTCTGCTAGGTCACATTGTATGTAAACAAGGCTTGATGATGGATCTGGCGAAGATAGCTATTATTGTGAACTTGCCACCTCCAACATCTGTTAGACAACTTCGCACTATACTTGGTCATACTGGATATTACAGGAAATTTATTATAGGATATGCTTAGATTACTGCTCCGATGGAAAAGCAATTGAAGAAAGATATTAAGTTCGAGTGGACACCTGAGTGTCAAGCAAGCTTGGATATTCTGAAGGAAAAGATGGTAACTACTCCTATCTTAGTATTCCCTGACTGGAATAAGGAATTTCATGTGCATGTTGATGCATCCTCTATTGCTCTGGGTATAGTCAAGTGAAGGTAATATTGATCACCCCATTTCTTTTGCAAGTAGGAAATTGTCCACAGCAGAGAAAAATTATACTACAACAGAACAAGAAGGTCTAGCTATGGTTTATGCATTGTAGAAGTTTCGACATTATCTGTTAGGATCTCATTTTAATATGTTTACTGACCATTCTGCTTTGAAGTATTTGGTTAACAAACCTGTGCTAGGTGGAAGGATATGCAGATGGCTGATTCTATTTCAGGAATATGACTTTGAGATTATAGTCAAACCAGGAATACTGAATCTAGGACCTGACCACTTGTCGAGGCTCGATTCGGGCGAAGAACCTACCAGCTTGGACGCGGGTCTTCTTGATGCCCAGTTTTTTTCCATCCAGATGGTTGATGAATACTTTCAGGATATTGTTTAGTATTTGTCCACAGGTTTTCAACCCGCCGAGATGACAACACAACAGAAGAAACAGCTGGTGGTTTGCGCAACTAACTCTACCTTAATAGCAGGACAATTATATAAGATGGGACCAGATGAAATACTGTGCAGATGTGTCCTAGAGCATGAAAAGCCGTTAATTTTGGCTAAGGCACAATCTGGGGCAGCAGGAGGTCATTACACAGAAAAAGCTATAGCACAGAAGATTCTGACAGTCGAATTGTGGTGGCCCACAATTCACAATGACGCAAGAGAATACTGCCACAGCTGCGACATCTGTCAAAGGACGGGAAAACCATCCAGGAGGGATGAGATGCCTCTGGTTCCACAGGTAACTTTAAAACCCTTTGACAAATGGGCTATTGATTTTTTTGGACCTATCAATCCCCCCACGAAGAAGTCAGGAGTAAGATACATTATTACAGCAACTAACTACCTCACCCGTTGGGCCGAAGCTCAACCAGTCAGGAACTGTAGTGCTGCTACAGCTACAAAGTTCATCTTCAATAACATCTTGTCCAGATTTGGGTGTCCTAGAGTCCTTATGAGTGATTAGGGCTCACATTTTCTAAATAAGACTATTGAACTATTGACTGAATAATTTCAAGTATATCATCATAAGAGTACTTCCTATCATCCACAAGCAAATGGAACTGTCAAAGCTTTTAACAAGATCCTCGAACAGGCTCTGACGAAGGTTTGTAACATTAACAGAAATGAATGGGATCTTATAATTCCAGCAGTACTATGGGCTTATAGGACTACCTGCAAGAAATTAACAGGCCATACACCTTTTAGGTTGGTCTATGGACAAGAAGTAGTCATGCCCATGGAATACATTGTTCCTAGCCTCAGAATATCTACTTTCACAGAGATGGATGACCCAACGATAATAACAGAAAGGCCGACAAAGACACTAGAACTTGAAGAGGACATATTTATTGCAGGGTTCCAGCAGCAAGTGCAGAAAGCTCAAGAAAAAACATGGCATGATAGACACATCAAGAAGAAGCAGTTCCAGCAGGGTGATCTTGTGCTCTTATATGACAGCAAATTCATGAAATTTCTGGGTAAGTTCAAGACACATTGGAAAATACCATACATAGTGCAGAAAGTTATTGATGGTGGTGCAGTCCAGTTAGCTAAGTTGAATGGAGAAATTTTACCTTCCATGGTAAATGGCAGTCGTTTGAAGAAGTATAGGGACAGGCCAGGACCTCCTAATCAGACGTAACATCAGGAAGGACAGTCTAAGTACCAAGAACAGTTGAAATTGGGTGCTAGACTATAATGAAGTTGTCCTCAAAACTACAAAGTGTGGAAGACCCTCAAAGTTTGAAGGTTAATGTTGTGTCGAAGGTTCTTGTCAAAGCGAAGCTGAAGTTAATAGTTATGTCGGAGATTAAAAGTGTGTCGCAGCTTAAAATGTGATAGATGGGACAAACTAGACTTGGCGGCGCCGGCACGCGAACTGGCTGCCCTGCCTGCAATGATGAGATCTTGGGAAAATCTGGCGCCGTGTGGATAGGATTTCCACCACTCCATCAGATTCGGCGTTATTAATGCACCGTGATGACCGATTCTCTTGTGGGATTCTATAAGAAGCTACCGCGGTCCACGACTCCTACATTGTGCATTTCTTTGAGTTTCTTCAGTTAGGACCATGTCAAACGATTGTGAAGCGCAGGAGTTACTACAAGATTTCAGGGAGAGAGGTCTGTAGAACCTCCTGAGCAATCCACCTATGCAGAAATGCTCGAACAGAATGAAGAAAGGCAGAAGTTCGCTCTAAACTGAACGAAGGAAGGCAGAAGTTCACTCTAATGTGGAGCGACGAAAGGCACAAGGCCTCACGCGAAGACCCTGAAGCATCCCAAGATGTATCCTCCTAGTTTGGCAGAACCAAGGCAGTTGTTTGTCTTATGCACCTCGACACACAATTTGGGGGCCCCTAAGTTGTGGATGGTCAAATGTTCGGCAAGCAGATTGAAGGATGAGGTCACTGATAGATCCAGAAAGCCTAAACCAACATATTATGAAGGAAAGGAACATGCAGCCAACAACTGCATATATGGCTTCAGCAAGCAGTGCACTATGTTTCACCAACAGGATTCTACCACCAGAAAAGCAGCCGAGTGTCTCGGGATGGGCCACTAGTGAGTCTTAGAGGCCTGTTGGGGCACGCACCCCAACGCTCCTTAAGGTGGGTAACTCCATGGGTTTTTGGGAGTCTGTAAGCAGAGTTACAGCTCAAAATAGTCTTATGGGTGTCGGGGTTGAGTCAAAGTCCTCTGTTTATAATAAACCGATGGTTTAAGTCCAGGGTTTAGGGTTCGGGGTGCCCATGGTTTAAGACCATGGTTTTGTAATAAGCGCACTATAAATAAGTACTTTTGTAAATAAGTAAGGTTAGGCTTTCTTGTGTAAGAGGAATTGATGCGAAGCTAAGGGTATTTTGTAAGAAAAGGTTAAGTCCCAGCTGTGTGCGTGGATGACCTCTGCAGCTGTGTGCGCAGAGGGTTTTTGGGTGATTTAGGAAATCTGCAGCTGTGTGCGCGGCTTTGAGGACTTCAAGGGATCTGCAGCTGAGTGCGCAGATCAGAACTGTGGGTTTTGTAGAAAGTTGAATAAAACACAGTTTTGTGGACGTAACCCCTACACTTGGGGTGAACCACGTTATATCTTGTGTCATGGTTTTGTGTGTTGTTTCTGTTGTGTTCTTCCATGCATTAAAATCTATATATCTGATAAGTAAAGATCACTGCTAGATAATAACTTCGCTGTGAATTCCCAGTAAAGGGTTGCGCAAGGCACTATTTGTTTATCTAACCGCGAAGCTAAATAAGTGAATGTTAAGCTCTTTGATTTATATTTATAATCTGTTTAAAAGCTAAAGGTACAGTAATATCCCTCTTCTGCTTGCAGAAATCTGGTTCTGCGGCACCCCATAGCAGTTTCAGGTGAGACTACAACCTATTCGCAGGTTGTTGCCGAAAGGGCCAACTCTGTGGGTCTTTTGTTGGTGCAAAGTTAAAGGTCTAAAACCCGGGTCTGCCCTGTAGCCCAACACATATTGTCATCAATCACAATGCACCATGATGAAAATCTAGCTTGAGTTAGATTTAGTTATTAAAACATTGCACAATGAGTAAAACTAATGTATGCTAGCTTTCATAAGGTATTTTTCCATCTAACATGGCCACATTGTTATCAAATACATTACACCGTGTTGGAAATCTAGCTTGAGTTAGCTTTCCTTCTAACAACATGGCACTATAAGGGAAAGCTTATGTGTGTTAGCTCATTACACCATGATGAAAATCTAGCTGGAGTTAGATTTTATTTTAACAACATGGCACGATTAGTGAAACCTAATGTGTGTTCGCTTTGATAAGGGAGTTTTCTATGTAATAAAACCACATTGTCATCAAGGACATTGCGTCGTTTTGGAAATCTAGCTGGAGTTAGATTTCATCATTAAATAGTTGCATGGTGAGGGAAATCTAATGTGTAAGCTTTCATAGTGTAGTTTTTCATCTAGCACAACCACATTGTCATCAATCATAATGCACCATGATGAAAATCTAGCTGGAGTTAACTTTTGTTCTTAAAACATTGCATGCTGAGTAAACCTATTGTCTGTTAGATTTTATAAGGTAGTTTCCATCTAACACAACCACATTGTCATCAAATACAGTACACCATGATGGAAATCTAGCTAGAGTTAGCTTTCCTTATAACAACATGGCACTATAAGGGAAAGCTTATGTGTGTTATCTCATTACACCATGATAGAAATCTAGCGGGAGTTAGCTTTCATTTTAACAACAGAACAAAATGAGTAAAAACTAATGTGTGTTAGTTATCATAAGGTAGTTTTTCATGTAACACAACCACATTGTCATCAATCACATTACACCATGTTAGAAATCTAGCTGGAGTTAGCTTCCATCCTTAAATCGTTGCACGGTGAGTGAAATCTAATGTGTGTAAGCTTTCATAGTGTATTTTGTCATCTAGCACAACCACATTATCATCAATCACAATGCACCATGATGGAAATCTAGCTGGAGTTAGCTTTCATTCTTAAAACATTGCACGGTGAGTAAAGCTAATGTCTATTAGCCTTCATAATGTAGTTTTTCATCTAACACAACCACGTTGTCATCAAATACATTACACCATGATGAAAATCTAGTTGGAGTTAGCTTTCCTTGTAACAACATGGCACTATAAATGAAAGCTTATGTGTGTTAGCTCATTACACTATGATTAAAATCTAGTTGGAGTTAGCTTTATTTTAACAACATGGCACGATAAGTGAAAGCTAATGTGTATTAGCTTTCATAAGGTAGTTTTCCATCTAACACAACCACATTGTCACATTGCACCATGATGGAAATCTAGATGGAGTTAGCTTTCAACATTAAATATTTACACAGTGAGTGAAATATAATGTGTGTTAACTTTCATAATGTAGTTTTCTATATAACACAACCACACTGTCATTAATCAAAATGCACCATTTTGGAAATCTAGCTAGAGTTAGCTTTCGTTCTTAAAACGTTGCATGGTGAGTAATAACTAATGTGTGTTAAATTTTGTAAGATAGTTTCTATCTAACACAGCCACAATGTCATCAAATACATTACACCATGATTCAAATTTAGCTGGAGTTAGCTTTCCTTCTAACAACATGGCACAATGAGTGAAAGATAATGTGTGTTAGCTTTTATAACGTAGTTTTCCATCTAACACAACACATCATCATTTATCACATTGCACCATGATGAAAATCAAGATGGAGTTAGCTTTATTCCTTAAACCATTGCACGATGAGTGGAATCTAATGTGTGTTAGATTTTATAATGTAGCTTTTCATCTAGCACAACCACATTGTCATCAATCATAATGCACAATGATGGAAATCTAGCTAGAGTTAGTTTTTGTTCTTAAAACATTGCAGGGTCAGTAAAGCTAATGTATGTTAGCTTTCATAAGGTAGTTTTTCATCTAACACAGCCACATTGTTATCAAATACATTACACCATGATAAAAATCTAGCTGGAGTTAGATTTCATTCATTTCTAGGAGAGTACATTGTGTCATCTACTATTACAGCCTAGTTGGATATGATTGTCTTCCTCATTGTGGTGGTAAGAGGAAATTCAATGATGTAAAAGATTACTCTTTGTGCATTATATTGACTTATAAAGCTAATCCTTTTGAAACAACAACAAAAAAATATTTACTAGTTTCATCCAACCTCCCCTCCAAGCATATAGGACATTTCCAAATTGAAAAATTCATCTCTATGAGAAGAACTAGAAAACCTGCTGGTTATCTTTATAATTTTATTTCCTGAAGTCACATATACTTAACAAAAGGAGACCCAAGCTCTAAAACTTGTCATAAACTTCCATATTGTGCACCTTTATTAAGTTAAATTCCATAGATATATGGAGCAAACTCTTTGTTGGATTCCACTTGTGTAATGATTCAAGGATTCAACTTGACTGAAGGATCCAAATGCTACTACAACAATTGCTTCACAATCTACCATGCAAACCTATCCAAACTTGCCATGAGTGCCCCACGCAGGTTGAACAATACTCCAAAGAAGGCATGAATGGTCACACAGGTAAATCACCCCATCTAGGGCTTTCGTTTCATACACATGAATCCCTAACACACATCAAACCTAGATTTTTTAGGGATTTTATGACTATTGTTTATACTTTTGTCACCTTTTCTAATGCAAAAGGCTATATCAAATTTTTATATTGTTATTCTAGGGCACACAATGCACTCAAAACCCCTCCAAATAGTTTGTAAATGAGAATTGAGTTCTCTTACCATCCCTGCTCATGCCCAAAATTGGAGCTTTAACCATCAAAATTGGACTAGAACTTATCAAATCTAGTTTAATGTTGTTATTCATCACCTTTTAAGACTAAAACATGCCCAAAAATGTATTTCAACCCTTAGATTCAGCCCATATTCAAAGGTTATATCTTGTTATTGCTAATTTATAGTCAAAAATGATCCCCACGAGATAATTGTGAAATCTTTCCTAAAGGCTTCCTGGCCAACTCAGCAGTAACCCCCAAGTAAGTATCTTCAACTTTGTCCAATACATATGCCACCTTCTCAGCACTGCAGGTTATGGTTTCTTGTGGAGCTAAACTTGAACTCAAACTATATATATGTGTAACTTTTCATTTCAATGGGTTATCCTGAGCGCTCATTACCTGCGTAAAAACTTATATAAAACCCAAAGAATCCATGTTTTTTTTGCGGGGGAGGACGTACATATTTTGAAACCTTCTCGTTTTAGGGTTACAGGCCAGGAGGGAGAGGTTGCAGAACAAAAAGAAAGTTTCCCTCTAATGGGTAGGAATTCCCTTGGACCCTTTCCCCCACTTCCATAGCTGACTAGTAAGGCTCTAGATCCATAGCTACTCACTTGCTACTTGGATTGGCTTATATCCTTGGTTACTCAACTTGGTTACCACCCTATACTCCCTAAATAAAAACAACCCGTTTAACCCGTTTGCAGCTTATTCCAAAATATCAGATTTTCACCATCTTGGCGCTTCAAGATATCAAAGTTTTGTGTTTTCTTCTTTGAGAAAGCACCATTTTACTTCATTGCCTCCTATTCACCCTCCTTAAGTGTCTTTCTCTCTTTCATGAAAATGAACAGATAAAGCATAATGAATCTGCTAACTACCAACTTTTTTTTACCATCCACCAGTTGATAAAACCCTGATCTTTGGCACTTATAAATCATCTTCTTGCACTTCTTCTCAGCAATTAAAATTTGATTATTACTGAAGGAAAACATTGAACTGTGGCCTATGCTTCATTATCCAACTAACAGAAAATATTTTTTTTCTGTGAACCAGGGACATCGTCATAAATAACAACCTCTTACCTCTCATCTAAACTTTCCCACTTCTCAACTATGCATTTTCTCCACCACTCAAATACAGAATTAGAGTTGGATTTGTCCTCAACAAAATCAATATACCAATCTTTTTTATTAGTAAAATGTTGTGAGAAACTTGAATTGAGGATAACACTCCTACTCTCCAGCACCTGGCCTAGGCTGAATTGATAGCTAATTAGCCAGATGTTGGAATGACCTTTTATTTATTACACAACGGTTGATGAAGTCCAATTGTTTGGCAAACTCACATCTTATCCTTTTATTTAAAAGTACATGCTTATTTTGTGATAAAAAGTTTGGTGACAGTTGGCATGCTTCTTTAGTGATTGTGGGTGTGCCAATGGGATGCTGGTTAGCGTCTCTTGATACAATTTCTCATGTCAATAGCTCTCCTGGATTTACCCAACCAAGTGTTCCTACTTGTCATTTTTCAAGATTTCCAACCAAGAAATTTAAAGTATTCTTGTATGATATCTATTTTCTCCCCAAGATATTTTACTCTTTAGGTCCATCTTTTGGAGTCATTTGTATTAGATCACTATGGATCAAAATTCCAATAGATAGTAGAAGCTTATGCCCACACTCCTTAGAGATCATAATTCTAATTGTTGCCTCTTATCTAGCAACCTTTTTTTTCCCATAACACATTGTTCAGGGAGTCATCCATTGCCTTAAAGGTATAGCAATTTTTAAAATTTAATTAGCAATCTCTTTTGGGAGCTTTTTTCTCATTGTCCTCCTATTTGTAGCATTTAATATCCAATATCAATTGTTTTTCAGGTACCTTATTAGTGAGGGGAACTTGTTAAACAATTTTTAATCCTTGTTGATGGGCCAGTGTTTGAACCTGCGATAATATCATGAATTCAACGTACATGAGCTCAAGTGTCCTTACCTGTACATTATCCATCGGTTGGACTACCTTTCTAGTGTTGCAGCAATTGCTAGCTTCCTGAGACTCCTGAAGAGTTGAAATTTGGTCCAAAGGGCAAAAATATGGATTCCCACACAGATACTGGGACTGTTAAACTAACTTCTAACACTAATACTTTGTCAGGAATATATTCAACTTATAAACCTCCACAAACCGGTGTGCCTGTGGCTTTCAACAGTCCTCACAAACTAGTTTCCAACTCAGCAATACCAGCAGGATCATATGGCCACTCAATTAATTTACATCAGCAGCCAAACACGTCAGTTTTAGTGGCAGTTGTATCATCATCAAATGTTACTTCTATGAGGTTCGATCTTGTGCATACATCTTCAGGTCAAAATTTGCCAACTATGGCACATTCTTGTGGAACATTGGATCTATCAAACCTTTCACTCGGGCTGAAGAAACTAGCCTCATTTCATTGGAGGCTCTGCAAATGAAATAGTAGTGGTAGCAGGTCATTATTTTTAAGACCGATTTTGATTGTATGGTCACTATCTTGCTTGTTGGAGGTGTGCCTGCCAGTGCCTTAGAAGTGGTATTCTCCTTATCTTTCATTTTCTATCCTGACACGTGCCCAAAACATGTCATGTGTTTTAGGACACATTAAAACTCATGTCTGACATTTTTCAGGTCATTTCACATGCACAACCCATTCGACACGGACACAGAGGCCTATATGGTTGTGTCATGTTTCATATCTTTTTATGCATTTCGAATAAAATTGTTTCTTGCTGGAGCCGACCAATAATTTTAGCTTTCTACCTCTATAATTAAATGAAACACAATTGAACCCCTTGAAAGGAACCTAACTGACTCATATAAATTACTTAACAATAATGTCCTAAATTCAAATAATCTTTTTCAGTACCTTGTAGCTTGAGTTGGAAAGAAAGAGACATGAAAAATAAAAGACGTGACCCGCAACTAGGATTTATGTAAGTTGTGGTTTCCAGAATATCCATAATAGGGTGTTGTATTCATTTGGACATTTGTTTTGGCTCCTGTAGAATCTTTGTTTTGGATTTCAACACTCCTCACAAACTAAATTCCAACTCAGCAATACCAGCAGGATCATATGGCCACTCAATTAATTTACATCAACAGCCAAACATGTCAATTTTAGTGGCAGTTGTATCATCATCAAATGCTACTTCTATGAGGTCTGATCTTGTGCATACATCTTCAGGTCAAAATTTTCCAACTATGGCACAGTCTGGTGGAACATTGGATCTATCAAACCTTTCACTCGGGATGAAGAAACTAGACTAGCCTCATTTCATTGGAGGCTCTGCAAATGAAATCTTCTTGTTCAACATCATCTGCTACTGAGAGAATTTATGGTTCAACTCCTTTAGCTGTTTTAGTGGCTGCCAGCAGAGACATATTTGGTTCACAATTCACTACTGTGACTAAACTGTCAGCTACAAAGAAGTTTGATGCTGCAGTTAAGAATTTCTATGATAACTCTTGAGTCAATTCTATACAGGTTGAACAAAAGCTTTATTCTGGAAATAGAAAATATTGAAACTACATTATTTCATAGGAGAATGTTAGGGCACACTACAGAATTACAAAATTCTATGGTTATAAACTATATGGTTGAGATAGGTAGACAACTTTGTATGTCCCAAATATTCAATAGAACCCCCACAAAATATTTAACAGAATCTCCACCATCAATATGAGCCTTTTATATATGTTTTTTGATGACAATCCATATGAGACTACATTTAAGAAATAGTTTAAAAACATAATACAATTTATAACTTGTTTGTTTGATGATGAAGGGTATTACACACTGTCATGAAGGACAAAAAGGTTATTGTTTAACAGATAGAAACAAGGTAGTTGAGAGAGAGAGGTATTTATGTCATAAACAATTCCAAGATGCACAGATTCTAGGTGTATCGGACTTAGTAATGAGTATTTTTAGGAAGACATGTGAAAAGGCTATTGTAGAGTACTGTTAGGAAAAAAAAATTTCTTCATGGAGGGAGGGGGAAGGGCAAATAAAAATAATATTCACACTGCAATCAATCAACCATTATGTTATTGGTAAGTAGGAATCACCACTTCCTTGTGGCTTCCCCCATTAACATAAGTATCATGGTATACTGGAGCTTATATGTTGCTGGAGGCAACCTATCTAAACCAATACTTATTAGAGGACCTCTATCCAAATTAATGAGTTATTGAAAATTAGTTATGCATACAAGTAATGAGTTATTGGATATATATTATAGATCTAGAAATCTATGCCATGTCATAACCTCTACTCCAAATCAGACTTATATACCATCTTCCTTCTTGCGGTTGAATACCAAAGTTCTGAAGGAAATATTTTGAGTTTTTGAAATGGATTTTTTTATGCCACATATTATGTGAAGAGATGCCATTACCTACCACCAACCAGAAACCAATATTACTAGTCTGGAAACATACTCCTTGATGTTCAATCAACACCTTCCTGGACATTGATTACAATACATGGCCTTTCTACATTTGTGTGCCATCGAAGCATCACAATGTGGGAAAATACTTGTGTATTTTCACACTAGGACTGCAACAGTTATATCCAAGGATTTTTATACACCTACAACAAGAAATTGAACTAGTAGAGCCTATATTTGTTCTATCGACGATATGTCTTGATATCATTATAATTGCAGGAAAAGGATATAGAAGTGTTGCTATTGGTTATTGATCCTTTCCTATTGCTTAGTGTTCTAGGTACAAGGTAACATAAGCCATCATGCTTCATTCATGTGGAAGTGAAATACACTTTTATTTTCATTCATAGTTTGTATCCTTTGACTAAAGAAAGTTATTGCAGACCCCTGGAAGTGTCTTGGTACTGTAATTATCATTTCTTTTCCCTCAACACATTGTTATCTTGCTTCTCATTGGAATCTAATAGTTCATATACTAAAACTTTACAACTTCTTGTTACTAAATTATCTAGAGATTTGATGCTTTTATCCTTCAATCAAGCCAAAACTTCTAGATGGTAGGATAAAAGAATATTTTATGATAATTGTTGTTCTATAATAAAAAATATAAATATTTTATACATCACAACTCATGAAACATTTGTCAACAACAACCCACAACTTGTTTGTGATGCCAAATTTTAAGGAAACACTCTTGTTTCAAATGATTACATACTATAGTCTGATGTAGCACTAAGAAACACCCCTCAGATAAAATTCACTCACTATATTCTTTTTTGTTGGTCGTTCATTTAGTACAAACTGTTGTTGAGAAGGACTTGTCACTTACAAACCTATTCTTGACTAAAATGTGCACCCAAGCTGGTAAAATTACTTTGATTTTACGACTACACACTTTGTAGAACTGTAACATTGTTTCCTGAAACCCTGAGTTTCCATTTATGGCTTCTCTGCAAGGTACATGCCTCCCCAGATTCTAGCTTGCATCTTTATATTGACACCTTTTTTTGTACTCAAGCTGGAAAACTATGCTCAAAATGCTCATGTATTTTGGGGGTAATACATTTGATTGTACTAAGGTTAAATCTCCACCATGCCTTCCAATATATTCAAATCATGCAATTAAGAGAATTGGGAGTTCAGATTTCCTTTACAATAATATGAAGCTTAGAATATGATAACTTGATGAAGTTTATATTTCTGGTATGAAGCAACTTTGAGAATGAGGTAATTATTGCCAAGACCCACAAAAATGACCTCTTGTAGATGAACTGTAATTTTACCATTTTCTTCCTCTACCTCCAAGAAGAACATATATTTCCTTTTAGCCTCTTAAACAATTACCATTATTGAATTATCACAAACCTGGAGAGTTGGCTCTGAAATTGATGAGTGGAGCGACTTGTCAAATCTGGTCCTACAAAACAAGCTTGGAAATATTTTAAACTAATGTTTCATTAGCTGAATCATGTGGAAGAATCACTGGCGCTATTTGTATCGATCATGGCCATAGTTTGCAGGGAATTCTCCCTTTAAATTTTGATTCCCTTTTGGCATGTTTACTATTCATACCCACAAATAAAAATAACATTGTGCAATTAGGTCGAGTACTTTTAGCATAGGTACAACCTTGCATCAACAATGGATCTATTGGGATATTGATCGTGCAACCACAATTCTTGAGAATTCCCTAAATCTTTTGACACAAAAACAGTCTGCATTATAGAGGTGTGAAAAGAGAAGCTGAATATGTCTTTTCCAGAATTCATAACAGAGGTATGTTGCAGACTTGAAGAAGTTTAAAGCCGACAGTCAAAGGCTTACAGATTGTATTTGTTTTTATGGTGTTTCCTATTTGTCTCTTAGCTACGTGACATGTAAGAGAAGCTATTGTCATAGCTATGGGATCCATGTCAAATTTAGTAATGACTAGAATCACCACCTTTGGCCCGTTTGCTATGGATTTTGCTTAATATATGTATTGCACTTGATGCCAGTTCCAAATATTCACCCTTAAATTGTATACACATGAGCAAACTTTGCATATTTTCTCTCATGTAGTTTTTAGTAAATTAACTCAAAGAATTCAAATTGATCTAATTCAAGCCCTTGTATGAGTTTGAGTTGACCCTCGCCAAATTTTGAAGTTGTATCTGAGTTTTAAAATATTGATGTAATTTTCATAGTTAGTGGTAATGTGTGATTCTTTCTTCCAATAACACCATTTTGTTATGTTGTATATGGAATCGTATTCTACATCTGAATGCCCTATATAGTGTAGTAAGTTGTAAATTTTTTGTTAACATATTTTCCTCCATTCTTTGTTCTTAACTTCTAAAGTAGATTTACAGATTGTTTTTCGAAAAGGGAATTGCAGGACAAAAACATATCAAACAATTCACTCTTATTTTTTTAGAAATAAATTCAAGCGCGCTTGGAGAAATCATCGATGGAGGTTAATATGTACTTGAAGCTAGAGAAAGAAGCATAAGGAAGCGAACCAAACCCCACATGACAGAATTCACTATGAACAAGATTCAAGGGGGTTGACGCATGCCAAGGGCATGTTTGACAAAGCTATCTTGTTGGTGTTTTATGAGAACCAAGTTGGAAGAAATGCCATCTATTTATGAAACAAGAGAAAGACTAGGCAAATGCCAGCTAATGCTTTGTCTCCTCCTGGGTTCTATGCGAGCCTGCTCTGAATTGTCCCAAAGAAATACAGAGAGCATATGTCCTATGGTGATGTGGGAAAGGAGGCTAGAGAATGAGCTCGTCTATCAACTCCATGAAATGCTCAATCCAGAGAACCATCTTAGGATGTAATCTGCTTGACATGTTCATCTAAGTTATTTATATGAATTATCGATAGATGTCATCTCCAATGATCTTGTTCAACTCTTGCCTAGTACGTGAGAGGCAACTTGATGCATGAAGGGAGTCTTTAAACGAAATAATTTGGTCCATCAAAATACCCAGAGCAAGAGCAAGTATGGCTAGGGGGCTTGATAAAGCAATGGACTCCAGTGAATAGTAGGCCAGATGGATACCGGACTCACCCCGTTGCTGAGACGGAGAAATTCCTAACCCAATGAAGAAATAAACAAGGTGGAACACAATATCAAGTTGGATAATCTGGGGGCCCTTGGCAAGGATGATTTGGCGAAGGATTTTTTGTTTGCATAAGATGGATTCAAAAGTAAAACCTATCTGTCTAGATGGAAAGAGCTCAAAAAAATAGATAGTTTAGAAAAACCAACATTGAAAACAGATTCTAGATGTTAAAGTATGGCCAGAGGCTTGATAAAGCAATGGACTCCAGTGAATAGTAGGCCATATGGATACCAGACTCACCCCTTTGCTGAGACGGAGAAATTCCTAACACAATGAAGAAATAAACAGGGTGGAACACGGTCTCAAGTTGGATAATCTGGGCCCTTGGCAAGGATGATGTGGGGACAAATTGTTTGTTTGGATAAGATGGCTTCAAAAGTAAAACCTAAATGTATAGATGGAAAGAGCTAAAAAAATAGATACTTTAGAAAAACTAACATTGAAAACAAATTATAGATGTCAAGGCTATGCTCTAAAGGCATAAAATGTAACCAAGGAGCCATGTGGCAGTTGAGGTTGATCCGCATGGTGATAGGGAAAGAACTAAATTAAAAGTAGACACTTCGGAAAACAACATTGAAAAAAGTCTTTGGATGTCAAAGTTATGCCCTTTTGAAGAATCCCATAAAAGGTAACCAAGGTCAAGGTTATGCCCAAATTGAACTGATAAATGTGGGGCCATTGGACACAGGCAGAACTTGCTGCTGTTGGTATATTGTTTCATTATTGGGTTCTGGAGAAGTGGGTAGCACCCTTACCTTCAATTTCATCTCCTGTGTCTTTCTTGTGCCTTTCTTGGCAATCCTATTGTATACTACTTCGTCAATTGCTGCAAGTCGAGCAGTCTTCTGCCCCCTTGAACTACCTTTGTTCAAGGCTTGAACTAAGTCTCAGTTTCCTGTAGAGAACAAATCTCTTCATTCTTGTTCCCGAACTCCAAGATTTTCACGTACAACATATCTACAGGCCTTTGTGTAATCAACAGGGTATTTTTGTTGTTGATATTTTAGACGATCACTATTTCCTCTCTCTGCACCATGAAATCCTTGCCCAGGTTGAAGTGATAAGTGTTAGGCAATTGGACAAAGCAAAAACTTGCTGGTGGTGGTGCATTGCTAGCAGCTGCTTGAGACTCTACTTCAACACATCCAGGCCCTATATTAAAGCAGACATCACTATATTAGATAGCCTCTTGGCTGTTTGAACACGGGTTGTATGCCACAAATAGGTTGCTAAGAAAGGGAAAGATGTTTGGAAACATCCTAAATACCTGTAAATTTGGAAGTTTGGGAACCCTGATTAGTTAGGGATTTAATATGATTGCCTGCTAAATAGTAAATACAATTCCTTTACAATAAGAAGATACAAGTTCACTCATCAGTTATTCAAATTTCTGCAACCACCTGTAGGCTGTCTCTAAAATAAAACAGACTAATGACTATATGTATCTAACTAAAACAACAAGCATTGATACACTATCTACATTCAAAGTTCAAATTCTGTATAGTCAATGTCTGAAGAAGCAAGGATTAGGTATGGTATGGGCATGTTCAGCCTCAATATACAGCTCATCATGATATAGGTCTGTGAAAGTCCCGTTATGAAAAATCAGTGAAATTGACCCTGTGTGAAGTTTACAGGGAAAATAATCCGAACAAAATATTGTTGCAGAAGATTGAGAAAATACCTAAAATGTTCGTCATGACCAGAATGAAACACAACCTAATCTGTGAAAGCCCTTTTATGAAAAATTAGTAAAATCGAGCCTGAGGAGATGCAGGTCGATACCCACGCGCCACTATGAGGTGAATTTTTCCAACCCATGACTGAAATTCCCAACCTGATCGACCAATATGAAGTGAATTTTTCCAACCCATGACTAAAATTCCCTACCTGATCGAGCAATTTCTCTTCCCGGCAAATGAGCAAAAACGATGATTTCAATGTCATTGGTGCAAGGCCTTTCATGTTTTATATAATGAATATTACAATTTAGAGTGGATACACCAACTTCAAATCAAATAGAGTGAGAACTAAAATATTAAACTCAATACCAAGGATATACTATATGAATGGTTGGTTATGACCTTTCAATTAAATAGTTAACTATGGAATTTAATGTTTTTTATTAAAATGATATAAATCATATTTATTCCAAATATTATTTCATAAATAAAAATAAAAATATACATATAATATCCTTTCGAGATTAGATCCTAGCCAAAATCTATCAAAATAAACATAGAAATCCTCAAAGAACTATTTCCCAACTTTAAACAAACTATTATCCAAACCAAAAACTAGTATCATGCCTATTTGAACATAATTCCACCATATTTTTGAAAATTCCCATTGGCACAGGCCTATATAAAAAATCAAATCTCATTGAATCCTAGGTCTGAATATTAAGATAAAAAAAGGGAGAGAGTAGAGACATTACTAAGACAATTCCAACATGAAATTATTGGACAATTAACAAGCCTTCTTAAAGGCTTGGAGCTTCTTTGGACAAGTTCAATTCAAGCATATTGTTGAAATCCCAATATGTAATCTCTATTTTAAATCTATAAAAAGGGTGCATGCCTCTTGAGTGCATGGAAAGAAAGAACCTAAAGACAAGTTTGATACTTGACTATTCCTATTGAACAAATCAACTACAAACTTGGAATCCCACCATACTTACAAATTATGCACTCCTTTAGCCAAAGTAATCTTCAAGAGAACCTAAAGTGCATACAATTCAGCTCTAGAGTTTGTACCCCTCCTTGGATTGACCTTAAATTTTAAATATTTTTTTACAACAAGATATAGAGTGGCTCCTACACCACATATCGTCTATGTCCCTTCGTTGGAATTGTTGAATAATCCCTTGGGAATTTGTCAATTAATAATTGGTTTAGTTAGCTACCTGGCACTAACAATTTTCAAAATCTTGTAACCTTAATTATATGTAGCCAAAATTTTATTTTCCACTACATTCTAATCCCTTCTATCATCTTCAAAAAATCCTTGATAGTCCAACCCCCTTGGACCCAACCCATGTTCCAACACATTCTACCTTTGAGACCAAAACTTGACATGAGAAATCAATCCATTTTTTTGGAAATGCTCCCCTTACCACCTATTGCATTTCTCCAAGTATGAAACAAATTGAGAGGTTCTATATCCAAAAAATACCAAATCTTCAAATATGTAATAGAAATAACTTGGTAATGGATCTTGTTGAGCCAACTCACCCCATATATATTTTTTAAGACAAGGTTATGTTTAGATCCCCACCAAGAATTACATTATTTATCGAGAATGAACATTGAAATTTAAATTCTTCCCATAACTTCCTTTTGTCTAAATATGGACAATACAAATAAATGATTTTGAAATTCTTCTCGAGCTATTGGGCTTCCATATCCAACATAATTCCTACATAAATAATGTGAAAAAAATGAACACGAATACTAGGATTGTATGTAGAAAGAACCTTTCCATATTTCCCATTAGCATCCAAAGTTGAGAAATACCAACTCTTAAGGATCAGCTAAAGGGTCTCAACCTCTTGGTGCCCTAGAAAAATTGTTTCCTATAACAATACAATGTTCGGGTTGTAAACTTGTAACACCCTATGAACAACCTACATTTTGGGTGTACCCTCATTCCCACAAATATTTAAAGAAAGGACAATTATTTGGAAACCCATAAAAAGAGTTTTTCTCTAAGTTCCCTAACAAACATTAGTTGCTTCTTAATTTGTACTTCTTGAGAAGCCTTTAATTTTTCTTTAGAAATATAGAATTTATGACCAATCTGTGAAGGAGGGGATAGACCACCCTCTACTACATCCCGTGCCTCTAATTATTATAGGTCTCTTGGTTGTAGATTATACTTCGAGGGAACTAGAGAATCAGATCTCTATCTCTGACTAGACTCACTCCTAGAATTATAGCCATTGTAAACTAGATATGGAGGATGCAAAAAATACATATGGAGGATCCTAAGAATTTGGCCCACCTTCCCCTTCCCATAAACATTTATAAGGAATATGATAGAGTTAGTAAGGAGAAGAAGGAAAATTATTACGTCTATTAATATCCTCATCAACTCCACTTGAGGTATTTTTGTTGGATAGACCACTTGCATTTCTTGAGTGACCTAGAGAAACTTGTAAATTTTCTAGTGAAGCACCATCCATATGGATTAGAGGAACTTCTCCTCTGGTCGTAGTCCTTGAGTGTGATCTTACCCTTCATCTTTTTGGAAACAAAACCCTTGCACTCTAGCATGCACTTAGAGCATAGATGATCTACCTCTCGACATAACAAACATTGAAATGGGAGCCTGGAGTAGTTCAAGGGTTGAAAGAAACTCTCATAACACCACTAGATCTCCTTATCTTCTTTCAATACCTTAGACATGTTCAATTCTACTAAAATGTTAGGAATATGTTTATCTTCTTTGGATCCAAACCATTTTTTCGATGACCACAAAGCACCCTAGCTATCTACTATACTATTAAATACCTCTTTAGACCACAAATATAAAGGGAAACTAGGAAATAAGATACAAATATTCTAAATATAAAAGGGTTCTGATCTCAAATTGAAATTGTGGTGCCATTGTTTCATAACTAAACTGGAAGGTCCCTATAACTAGGTATTCAATAAAACCAAATCCAAATCCCCTTGGAGTGGAATTCTAAACAACAACATCCCTTCACTCTAATATGAAAGATGAGCAAATAACCCAAAAAAGGCTTCCACTCATTTTCCAACCATAGAAGAAGAGATGCCCATGGTACCAATTTACCCATGAACTTACCTACAAAGGCCTTCTGATCCAAACCCTCAACTTGATCCAAGTCCACGTCATGACCTAGAATCATTGAGATATGTCCATCCTTAACATTGAGATATTTCACCTTGTGCTTGAAGGGTTTCTTTACCAAAACCTTACCAGATCCATCCCTCTAAACGACAAATCTCATTACCAGAGCATCTTTACCCTCATCTTTTGAACTCTAAGCCAGACAAGTCGAAGCGGTTACCAAAATGATAAATTTAAATCCAAAATCTAGTCAATTTGAACTACCATCATTCTTGGAGTCTCCACCGTCTTCCATATTATCAAACCCCCCCACCACCAGTAATAGTCTAACATTCTCACTATAATCTTTAGTTACAACAAAATCTTCAAAATCTCCTCATACATATAGAATATTAATAGAATAATGTTGGGTTTTCAATGATCCTATCGTCATTATAAGTTAGTAAATCTTCATAGTCTAACATTCTCACTGTAATCTTTAGTTACAACAAAATCTTCAAAATCTCCTCATACATATAGAATATTAATAGAATATTATTGGGTTTTCAATGATCCTATCGTCATTATAAGTAAGTAAATCTTCATATGTCATGTTCTTGAAGAAACTTCATGTCAATCCTCTCTCTCACCCACCTCCTAAAAAACCATAAATACGTCACTCCAAAATTGTAATCATATATATGTAATTTTATGATTATTTACTTAAATAATGCTCAAATTTAAATTGGGAAATTATGATAAAATTATCTTCAACATTTAAAGATCATGTTTGAAGCATTGAAAAAATGATCAATCATGACAATGACATTGAAATCATCATTTTTGCTCATTTGTCGGGAAGAGAAATTGCTCGATCAGGTAGGGAATTTCAGTCATGGGTTGGAAAACTTCACTTCATAGCGACGCGTGGGCATCGTCCTGCATCTCCTCAGGCTCGATTTTACTGATTTTTCATAAAAGGGCTTTCACAAATTAGGTTGTGTTGCATTATGGTCACGACAAATGTTTTAGGTATTTTCTCAATCTTCTGCAACAATATTTTGTTCGGCTTATTTTCCCTGTATACTCCATCCCTGTAAACTTCACACAGGGTTGATTTCGCTGATTTTTCATAAAGGGACTTTCACAGACCTATATCATGATGAGCCGTATATTGAGGCTGAACATGCCCATACCATACCTAAGCCCTGCTTCTTCAGACGTTGGCTATACAGAATTTGAACTTTGAATGTAGATAGTGTATCAATGCTCGTTGTTTTAGTTAGATACATATAGTCATTAGTCTGTTTTATTTTAGAGACAGCCTACAGGTGGTTGTAGAAATCTGAATAACTGATGAGTGAACTTGTATCTGCTTATTGTAAAGCAATTGTATTTACTATTTAGCAGGCAATCATATTAAATCCCTAACTAATCAGGGTTCCCAAAATTCCAAATTTACAGGTATTTAGGATGTTTCCAAACATGTTTCCCTTTATTAGCAACCTATTTGTGGCATACAACCCCTGTTCAAACAACCAAGAGGCTATCTAATATAGTGATGTCTGCTTTAATATAGGGCCTGGATGCATTGAAGCAGAGTCTCAAGCAGCTGCCAGCAATACACCACCGCCAGCAAGTTTTTGCTTTGTCCAATCGCCTAACACTTATCACTTCAACCTGGGCAAGGATTTCATGGTGCAGAGAGAGGAAATAGTGACCGTCTAAAATATCAACAACAAAAATACCTTTTTGATTACACAAAGGCCTGTAGATATGTTGTACATAAAAATCTTGGAGTTCGGGAACAAGAATGAAGAGATTTGTTCTCAACAGGAAACTGAGACTTAGTTCAAGCCTTGAACAAAGGTAGTTCAAGGGGGCAGAAGACCACCCCACTTGTAGCAATTGACGAAGTAGTATACAATAGGATTGCCAAGAAAGGCACAAGAAAGACACAGGAGATGAACTTGAAGGTAAGGGTGCTACCCACTTCTCCAGAACCCAATACTGAAACAATATACCAACAGCAGCAAGTTATGTCTGTGTCCAATGGCCCCGCGTTTATCAGTTCAATCTGGGCATAACCTTGACCTTGGTTACCTTTTATGGGCTTCTTCAAAAGGGCATAACTTTGACATCCGGAGACTGTTTTCAATGTTGTTTTCTGAAGCGTCTACTTTTATTTTAGTTCTTTCCCTATCACCATGCGGATCAACCTCAACTGCCACATGGCTCCTTGGTTACATTTTATGCCTTTAGAGCATAGCTTTGACATCTAGAATCTGTTTTCAATTTTATTTTTTCTAAACTATCTATTTTTTTTAGCTCTTTCCATCTAGACATTTAGGTTTTACTTTTGAAGCCATCTTATGCAAACAAACAATCTGTCCGCACATCATCCTTGCCAAGGGCCCAAATTATCCAACTTGAGACTATCTTCCACCCTGTTTATTTCTTCATTAGGTTAGGAATTTCTTCGTCTCAGCAAAGGGGTGAGTCTGGTATCCATATGGCCTACTATTCACTGGAGTCCATTGCTTTATCAAACCCCCTGGCCATACTTTAACATCTAGAATCTGTTTTCAATGTTGGTTTTTCTGAACTATCTATTTTTTTGAGCTCTTTCCATCTAGACAGATAGGTTTTACTTTTGAAGTTATCTTATGCAAGCAAACAATCCTTCACCAAATCATCCTTGCCAAGGGCCCCCAGATTATCCAACTTGAGATTGTGTTCCACCTTGTTTATTTCTTCATTGGGTTAGGAGTTTCTTCGTCTCAGCAACGTGGTGAGTCCGGTATCCATCTAGCCTACTATTCACTAGAGTCCATTTCTTTATCAAGCCCCCTGGCCATACTTGCTCTTGCTCTAGGTATTTTGATGGACCAAATTCATCCGTTCAAAGACTCCCTTCATGCATCAAGTCACCTCTCACGTACTAGGAAAGAGTTGAACAAGATCATTGGAGATGAAATCTATCGATAATTCATATAAATAACTTAGATGAACATGTCAAGCAGATTACATCCTAAGATGGTTCTCTCCATTGAGCATTTCATGGAGTTGATAGATGAGCTCATTCTCTAGCGTACTTTCCCACATCACTATAGGACATATGCTCTCTGTATTTCTTTGGAACAATTCAGAGCAGGCTCGCATAGAACCCAGGAGGAGACAAAGCATTAGCTGGCATTTGCATAGTCTTTCTTTTGTTTCATAAATATATGGCATTTCTTCCAACTTGGTTCTCATAAAACATCAACAAGATAGCTTTGTCAAACATGCCCTTGGCATGCGTCAACCCCCTTGAAGCTTGTTCGTAGTGATTTATGTCATGTGTGGTTTGGTTCGCTTCCTTATACTTCTTTCTCTAGGTTCAAGTACATCTTAACCTCCATCGATGATTTCTCCCAGCGTGCTTGAATTTATTTCTAAAAACATAAGAGTGAATTGTTTGATATGTTTTTGTCCTGCAATGCCCTTGTTGAAAAACAATATGTAAATCTACTTTAGAAGTTAAGAACAAAGAATGGAGGAAAATATGTTAGCAAAAAATTTACAACTTACTACACTACATAGGGAATTCAAATGTAGGATACAATTCCATATACAACATAACAAAATGGTGTTATTGGAAGAAAGAATCACACATTACCACTAACTATGAAAATTACATCAATATTTTAAAACTCAAATACAACTTCAAAATCTGGTGAGGGTCAACTCAAACTCATACAAGGGCTTGAATTAGATCAATTTGAATTCTTTGAGTTAATACTAAAAACTACATGAGAGAAAATATGCAAAGTTTGCTCATGTGTATACAATGTAAGGGTGAATATTTGGAACTGGCATCAAGTACAATACATATATTAAGCAAAATGCATAGCAAACGGGCCAAAGGTGGTGATTCCAGTCATTACTAAATTTGACATGGATCCCATAGCTATGACAATAGCTTCTCTTACATGTCACATAGCTAAGAGACAAATAGGAAACACCATAAAAACAAAGACAATCTGTAAGCCTTTGACTGTCGGCTTTAAACTTCTTCAAGTCTGCAACATACCTCTGTTATGAACTCTGGAAAGAAATATTCAGCTTCTCTTTTCACACCTCTATAATGCAGACTGTTTTTGTGTCAAAAGATTTAGGGAATTCTCAAGAATTGTTGTTGCACGATCAATATCGCAATAGATCCATTGTTGATGCAAGGTTGTACCTATGCTAAAAGTACTCGACCTAATTGCACAATGCTATTTTTTTTGTGGGTATGAATAGTAAACATGCCAAAAAGGAATCCAAATTTAAAGGGAGAATTCCCTGCAAACTATGGCCATGATCGATACAAATAGCGCCAGTGATTCTTCCACATGATTCAGCTAATGAAACATTAGTTTGAAATATTTCCAAGCTTGTTTTGTAGGACCAGATTTGACAAGTCGCTCCACTCATCAATTTTAGAGCCAACTCTCCAGGTCTGTGATAATTCAATAATGGTAATTGTTTAAGAGGCTAAAAGGCAATATATGTTCTTCTTGGAGGTAGAGGAAGAAAATGGTAAAATTACAGTTCATCTACAAGAGGTCATTTTTGTGGGTCTTGGCAATAATTACCTCATTCTCAAAGTTGCTTCATACCATAAATATAAACTTCATCAAGTTATCATCTTCTAAGCTTCATATTATTGTAAAGGAAATCTGAACTCCCAATTCTCTTAATTGCATGATTTTAATATATTGGAAGGCATGGTGGAGATTTTGCCTTCGTACAATCAAATGTATTACCCCCAAAATACATGAGCATTTTGAGCATAGTTTTCCAGCTTGAGTACAAAAAAAGGTGTCAATATAAAGATGCAAGCTAGAATCTGGGGAGGCATGTACCTTGCAGAGAAGCCATAAATGGAAACTCGGGGTTTTGGGAAACAATGTTACAGTTCTACAAAGTGTGTAGTGGTAAAATCAAAGTAATTTTACCAACTTGGGTGCACATTTTAGTCAAGAATAGGTTTGTAAGTGACAAGTCCTTCTCAACATCAGTTTGTACTAAATGAATGACCAACAAAAAAGAATATAGTGAGTGAATTTTATCTGAGGGGTGTTTCTTAGTTCTACATCAGACTATAGTATGTAATCATCTAAAACAAGAGTGTTTACTTAACATTTGGCATCACAAACAAGTTGTGGGTTGTTGTTGACAAATGTTTCTTGAGTTGTGATGTATAAAATATTTATATTTTTTATTATAGAACAACAATTATCATAAAATATTATTTTATCCTACCATCTGGAAGTTTTGGCTTGATTGAAGGATAAAAGCATCAAATCTCTAGATAATTTAGTAACAAGAAGTTGTAAAGTTTTAGTATATGCACTATTAGATTCCAATGAGAAGCAAGATAACAATGTGTTGAGGGAAAAGAAATGATAATTGCAGTACCAAGACACTTCCAGGGGTCTGCAATAACTTTCTTTAGTCAAAGGATACAAACTATGAATGAAAATAAAAGTGTATTTCAGTTCCACATGAATGAAGCATGATGGCTTGTGTTACCTTGTACCTAGAACACTAAGCAATAGGAAAGGATCAATAACCAATAGCAACACTTCTATATCCTTTTCCTGCAATTATAATGATATCAAGACATATTGTTGACAGAACAAATATAGGCTCTACTAGTTCAATTTCTTGTTGTAGGTGTATAAAAATCCTTGGATATAACAATTGCAGTCCTAGTGTGAAAATACACAAGCATTTTCCCACATTGTGATGCTTTGATGGCACACATATGTAGAAATGCCATGTATTGTAATCAATGTCCAGGAAGGTGTTGATTGAACATCAAGGAGTATGTTTCCAGACTAGTAATATTTGTTTCTGGTTGGTGGTAGGTAATGGAATCTCTTCACATAATATGTAGCATAAAAAAATCCATTTAAAAAACTCAAAATCTTTCCTTCAGAACTCTGGTATTCAACCGCAAGAAGGAAGATG
The DNA here is from genome assembly GCA_001517045.1 of Pseudotsuga menziesii. Classification (NCBI taxonomy): domain Eukaryota; kingdom Viridiplantae; phylum Streptophyta; class Pinopsida; order Pinales; family Pinaceae; genus Pseudotsuga; species Pseudotsuga menziesii. The sequence goes on from LPNX010166183.1 coordinate 36,030, forward strand.
GTATATAAGTCTGATTTGGACTAGAGGTTATGACATGGCATAGATTTCTAGATCTATAATATATATCCAATAACTCATTACTTGTATGCATAACTAATTTAAAATAACTCATTAATTTGGATAGAGGTCCTCTAGTAAGTATTGGTTGAGATATGTTGCCTCCAACAACATATAAGCTCCAGTATACCATGATACTTATGTTAATTGGGGAAGCCACAAGGAAGTGGTGATTCCTACTTACCAATAACATAATGGTTGATTGATTGCAATGTGAATATTATTTTTACTTGCCCTTCCCCCTCCCTCCATGAAGAAAAAAAAATTCCCCAGCAGTACTCTACAATAGCCTTTTCACATGTCTTCCTAAAAATACTCATTACTAAGTCCGATACACCTAGAATCTGTGCATCTTGGAATTGTTTCTGACATAAATACCTCTCTCTCTCATCTACCTTGTTTCTATCCGTTAAACAATAACCTTTTTGTCCTTCATGACAGTGTGTAATACCATTCATCATCAAACAAACAAGTTATAAATTGTATTATGTTTTTAAACTATTTCGTAAATGTAGTCTCATATGGATTGTCATCAAAAAACATATATAAAAGGCTCATATTGATGGTGGATATTCTGTTAAATATTTTGTGGGGGTTCTATTGAATATTTGGGACATACAAAGTTGTCTACCTATCTCAACCATATAGTTTATAACCATAGAAGTTTGTAATTCTGTAGCGTTCCCTAACATTCTCCTATGAAATAATGTAGTTTCAAGATTTTATATTTCCAAAATAAAGTTTTTGTTCAACCTGTATAGAATTGACTCAAGAGTTGTCATAGAAATTCTTAACTGCAGCATCAGACTTCTTTGTAGCTGACAGTTCAGTCACAGTAGTGAATTGTGAACCAAATATGTCTCCGCTGGCAGCCACTAAAACAGCTAAAGGAGTTGAACCATAAATTCTCTCAGTAGCAGATGATGTTGAACAAGAAGATTTCATTTGCAGAGCCTCCAATGAAATGAGGCTAGTTTCTTCAGCCCAAGTGAAAGGTTTGATAGATCTAATGTTCCACCAGACTGTGCCATAGTTGGAAAATTTTGACCTGAAGATGTATGCACAAGATCAGACCTCACAGAAGTAGCATTTGATGATGATACAACTGCCACTAAAACTAACGTGTTTGGCTGCTGATGTCAATTAATTGAGTGGCCATATGATCCTGCTGGTATTGCTGAGTTGGAATTTAGTTTGTGAGGACTATTGAAAGCCAAAACAAAGATTCTACATCAGCCAAAACAAATGTCCAAATGAATACAACACCTTATTATGGATATTCTGGAAACCACAACATACATCAATCCTAGTTGCAGGTCACGTCTTTTATTTTTCATGTCTCTTTCTTTCCAACTCAGGCTACGAGGTACTGAAAAAGATTCTTTGAATTTAGGACATTATTGTTAAGTTATCTTTAGTTTGTACAATCTAAATCATATGTCAACATTTATTGAATGATTTTAATCTTGTGTCCTGGCTATGTATCATAGGAGCTGCAATTTTGATATGTTTTTGTCATATCTTAAGGAAATTGAAGTGTGATGCCAAATATTCATTTTTTTTCATTGAATGTACAAATTGTAGAATCACATATTCAGCCTGGAGAATTATGTACTAGGAAGGAATATGCCCGATGGTTTCTTTCTTCAAATTCACTGTTGTCAAGGTAAAAGTTAAGAAAAATGTGGTTTTCATCAAAGAACTGAATGTGTAAAGCTTAAACCCATTTTCCCAACATATTTTCAAGAGGTTTGTATAAACTATAATCTTCTAAATATCATGTGTGCAGAAGGCCAAGCAACAAGGTGTTTCCTTCAGTATACGTTGAAGGTGTTACACAACTTGCCTTTGATGATATAACACCAAAAAGTCCAGATTTCACTTATATTCAAGGTTTGAGTTTCTCTATTTATGATTTTGATTGTAGGGATTGGTGATAAATTTCTTACAGGTATTTAGAAACTACATTGACTTTTATGAAAGCTTGATTGAGTCAGGTCTGGCAGAAGCAGGGATTATACCTAGTAAGTTATCTAATGACGTAACATGTAGCATCAGTGACAAAGAGCAGAGTCACAGTTGTAACATGTTTTACCCAGACAGTTAATGCATAATTTTGGCAAGCTTTTTCATCTATTTTTGTGAGCTAGCCTATCAAAGAAATGCAATATCTGGATTCATTTCTCACCCACTGGTCTTTTTTCTTCCTTCCTACTGTCCTTTATCACGAGTGGACCTGGTGACCTGGAAAATTGTTGTAGAACACAATCACTTACCACAAATTGATAAAAGGGTATGAATGCAATGATAATGAGCCAAAAAACTGGTTATAGCATGCACTTATATGTTAAAATTTTGCACAGATAATAACAAATGTTAATATCAACAATTACTACACAAATATTCATGCACTCTAGATAGGACTTTAAAAGAATGACCTGTTTGTAGTCCAGACATTAGAGAAGAAATCTGGGTTCCTTGATGTTCAGTGAATTCACAAAGATGCATGGCCTGCTATTTTTATTGATGCTACAGCATGAGATCAAAGTATTACACAGAGCATTTGGTGAGTCAACTTTTACTTGTAAAGGCATAGGGATCTTAGCTGTAAATAGTTAAAATGAAGTATATGAGTCAGTTAGGTTCCTTTCAAGGGGTTCAATTGTGTTTCATTTAATTCTAGAGGTAGAAAGCATGTCCTCTTTGTCCTCTGTGTCCCATGTCATCGTGTCATGTGACTTAGATAAAAAGGAAGACCTACCCATTCACTATTTCAATAATTTATGGTCATAATTAGGATTAATAAATCAGATGGATAGTAAATGAATGAATGTTGTGGGTCAAAATAAACTCCAGTTTTAGTAAAATTGGTAACAAAGTCAATGTGGGTCATCAATAGGCTTCAAGTTCCAAATTTCAAAGACCATCTAGACATAATGGTGAATTAATTCTAGTTATGGACAAATTAAAGAATTCCCCGTGATACAAATCACAAATGAAGGCCCCTAAAAGGTAGTTCAATGATGGAGAAATGAAAGACAAAATGGAAAAAATAAGGTGAAAAGAGGGGCCTTCTGTTATTCTCCCAGGGAATTTGTGCCTTTCCCAATGAATGGATAATGTTGGCAGCTATATGGGTAGGACAAGCCATGAGTGGCAATGCACCTTTGCATATTTCAGTTAGTCATGGTATTCAAAATGTCATTGATGCAAATAATACAAAATTTCTTTCCAGTATCTATGACATAGCTGGTGCAGCTAAAGCTTTTAAATCTCTGGCTTGAGTGTTCTGTAACATAATAGGGTACATGATGTATGGAGGAACCTTTAGAAATGCCCATGAGTATGTGAACAATCCCATAGGTGAGAAGCATGGCTCACATGTATAGTGGAGCCTTTGACATGGTATGTAACCTCTTGTTCTTTCCTGCACATAAGGTATGCTCCTAAAAATGTGAAAATAAATAACCCAACACATGAGGTCGGCCCAATTCAAAAATTCCAAATAAAAATAAAAATAATTTTTTTTTCAAGTCGGATCCATAAAAATTCATAAAAAATGTGTATAAATAGAGACAATGCGCCTCATTTTGGAGTGTGGAATTTCGAGAGCAGTGGACTGAGATTTTTGGGTGTTTGAGGCTGTGGACTGAGTCAATTCGAAGGAGAAGTCCAATCATATACACAAACCCAAATGTTTGGAGAAGGATAACATATTTTGGGTTGGTGTTGGAGGCTTTTCTACACATGATGCAATCCCGAATGTTTTGCAGCATGCCCAAATTTTTTGCAGCAGTCTCGAATTTTGTTTGCAGCCATAGACTGAGGTGATCTTGGTGGTGACCAGTGCAGCAAGTGTCTTAAAAAAACAAATTGGGTGTTTTGTTTGTAGTTCTGACAAAGGAAATTAAAAATACACCAGTCAAACCATGCATGAACAGTCTTAACTTTGGAAGTGTTAAAACAGTCTGATTTCATGCTTGAATGAGGGTGAAGTTTGACCAATATATATAGTCTCGAATTCACATAGTCAGCAACAGTCTGAATTTCCTTTTGTGCCTAAATAGTTCAAGTTTTTTATTCCTTTCTCCATCGAAGTTGATGGTCAATCTATGTTGCAAACAGTCCAAGTTTTGACTAGCGTATACTTACACAGTCGCAAGATTGATGATGCATACACAGTCCTAGTGGTGACACTATTGGAGGCTTATCCATAGTGCAAAGTCCATAGTTCAAAGTTGCTACTCATTCACATAGTATGAATCGATGTAAGATGCATGATGATGAGACCTTGATTATCATACCTTGAAATGATAAAAGCAGACCTTGATGTGATGATGATGGGAGAAAAATTCCTTGAGTCATATTCTCCTGCATCCATACACATCCCAGTGTTTTCTTCAAGTTTAAACAGTTATGTCCTCTACAGACACGTACACAACCCCACATGTGATCTTGACATGCACTGATCAAGGTCTTCTATAGCAGACCAACACAGCCCAGTACGAAGATGATGCAAACCTAATACATATTCTATAATGGTGATGAGCATGCAATCCTATGATGATATATGTTGATGATGCTACCCTATACACGATGTACACTGTGATGGTACCCTATATATGATGCATATACTTTGATGATCATGCATACAAAACATGACAGCCCTAGGATGATGATGACTAGAATACACAGTCAAGCTTGAAAGTGATGTCCAGTGGTGAAGAATGCAGTGGCATGTATACATTGTATGTATGTATAGTGAAGTAGACTGTAGTGTATGAACAATGATACATACAATGGTGTATGAACAGTCATGAAGATGCATATGCACACTATGATGTTGATTATTTATGATGATGATGTATGCATGATGATGCATGCTAATCTATGATATATTTCTTGTTAACTATGATGGCTCCTTGTACATGATGATGTGATAGTACCCTATTATGTTACAGACCTTGATGGAGGATTTGAAAACCTTGGGAATTGTTATCCAAACAATTGCATTGTAATTTTGGAGATTCACAAAGTATGTGTGATTGAAGCAGTTAGTAAGGCTGAGGGTAAACTATGGAGGTTGGGTACAAATTCATCAAAAAATTGAGCTACTTACCAGAAAGCCTAGCATTACCGGTAAATGATCTCTAAGGAGTGTGGGCATAAAATTCTACTATTTACTGGAATTCTGATCCATAGTGATCTAATACAAATGCCTTCAAAGGATGGACCTAAAGAGTAAAATATCTTTGGGAGAAAACAGATATCATACAAGAATACTTTAAATTTCTTGGTTGGAAATCTAGAAAAATGACAAGTAGGAACACTTGGTTGGGTAAATCCAGGAGAGCTATTGACATGAGAAATTATATCAAGAGATGCTAACCAGCATCCCATTGGCACACCCGCAATCACTAAAGAAGCATGCCAAATGTCACCAAACTTTTATCACAAAATAAGCATGTATTTTTAAATAAAAGGATAACATGTGAGTTTGTCAAACAACTGGACTTCATCAACAGTTGTGTAATAACGAAAAGGTCGTTCCAACAGTTGGCTAATTAGCTGTCAATTCAGCCTAGGCCAGGTGGTGGAGAGTAGGAGTGTTATCCTCAATTCAAGTTTCTCACAACATTTTACTAATTAGAAATATTGGTATATTGATTTTGTTGAGGACAAATCCAACTCTAATTCTGTATTCAAGTGGTGGATAAAATGCAGAGTTGAGAAGTGGGAAAGTTCAGATGAGAGGTAAGAGGTTGTTATTTATGACGATGTCCCTGGTTCACAGAAGAAAAAAAAAATTTGTTAGTTGGCTAATGAAGCATAGCCCACAGTTCAATGTTTTCCTTCAGTAATATTCAAATTTTAATTGCTGACAAGAAGTGCAAGAAGATGATTTATAAGTACCAAAGATCAGGGTTTGTTTCAACTGGTGGATGGTAAAAAAAAGTTGGCAGTTAGCAGATTCATTATGCTTTATCTGTTCATTTTCATGAAAGAGAGAAAGACACTTAAGGAGGGTGAATAGGAGGCAATGAAGTAAAATGGTGCTTTCTCAAAGAAGAAAACACAAAACTTTGATATCTTGAAGCACCAAGATGTTGAAAATTTGATATTTTGGAATAAGCTGCAAACAGGTTAAACAGGTTGTTTTTATTTAGGGAGTATAGGGTGGTAACCAAGGATATAATCCAATCCAAGTAGCCAAGTGAGTAGCTATGGATCCAGAGCCTTACTAGTCAGCTATGGAAGTGGGGGAAAGGGTCCAAGGGCATTCCTACCCATCATAGGGAAACTTTATTTTTGTTCTGCAACCATTCCCTCCTAGCCTGTAACCCTAAAATGAGAAGATTTCGAAATATGTACGTCCTCCCCCACAAAAAAAACATGGATTCATTGGGTTTTATATAAGTTTTTACGTGGGTAATGAGCGCTCAGGATAACCCATTGAAATGAAAAGTTGCACATATATATAGTCTGAGTTTGAGTTTAGCTCCGCAAGAAACCATAACCTGCAGTGCTGAGAAGGCGGCATATGTATTGGACAAAGTTGAAGATACTTACTTGGGGGTTACTGCTGAGTTGGCTAGGAAGCCTTTAGGAAAGATTTCACAATTGTCTTGTGGGGATCATTTTCGACTATAAATTAGCAGTAACAAGACATAACCTTTGAATATGGGTTGAATCTAAGGGTTGAAATACATTTTTGGGCATGTTTTAGTCTTAAAAGGTGATGAATAACAACATTAAACTAGCTTTGGTAAGTTCTAGTCCAATTTTGATGGTTAAAGCTCCAATTTTGGGCATGAGCAGGGATGGTAAGAGAACTCAATTCTCATTTACAAACTATTTGGAGGGGTTTTGAGTACATTGTCTGCCCTAGAATAACAATATAAAAATTTGATATAGCCTTTTGCATTAGAAAATGTGACAAAAGTATAAACAATAGTCAAAAAATCCAGGTTTGATGTGTGTTAGGGATTCATGTGTATGAAACGAAAGCCCTAGAGGGGGTGATTTACCTATGTGACCATTCATGCCTTGTTTGGAGTATTGTTCAACTTGCGTGGGGCACTCATGGCAAGTTTGGATAGGTTTGCATGGTAGATTGTGAAGCAATTGTTGTAGTAGCATTTGGATCCTTCAGTCAAGTTGAATCCTTGAATCATTACACAAGTGGAATCCAACAAAGCATTTGCTCCATATATCTATGGAATTTAACTTAATAAAGGTGCACAATATGTAAGTTTATGACAAGTTTTGGAGCTTGGGTCTCCTTTTGTTCAATATATGTGACTTCAGGAAATAAAATTATAAAGATAACCAGCAGGTTTTCTAGTTCTTCTCATAGAGATGAATATTTCAATTTGGAAATGTCCTATATGCTTGGAGGGGAGGTTGGATGAAACTAGTAAATACTTTTTTGTTGCTGTTTCAAAAGTATTGGCTTTATAGGTCAATATAATGTACAAAGAGTAATGCTTTACATCATTGAATTTCCTCTTACCACCACAATGAGGAAGGCAATCATATCCAACTGGGCTATAATAGTAGATGACATAATGTACTCTCCTAGAAAAGAATGAAATCTAACTCCAGCTAGATTTTTATCATGGTGTAATGTATTTGATAACAATGTGGTTGTGTTAGATGGAAAACTACCTTATGAAAGCTAACATACATTAGTTTTACTGACCCTGCAATGTTTTAAGAACAAAAACTAACTCTAGTTAGATTTCCATCATTGTGCATTGTGATTGATGACAATGTGGTTGTGCTAGATGAAAAACTACATTATAAAATCTAACACACATTAGATTAAACTCATCTTGCAATTATTTAAGGACGAAAGCTAACTCCAGCTTGATTTCCATCATGATGCAATGTGATCAATGACGATGTGTTGTGTTATATGTAAAACTACGTTATGAAAGCTAACACACATTATCTTTCACTCATTGTGCCATGTTGTTAGAAGGAAAGCTAACTCCAGCTAGATTTGCATCATGGTGTAATGTATTTGATGACATTGTGGCTATGTTAGATAGAAAACCACCTTACAAAAGCTAACACGCATTAGTTATTACTCACCATGCAACGTTTTAAGAATGAAAGCTAACTCTGGCTAGATTTCCAAAATGGTGCATTTTGATTAATGACAGTGTGGTTGTGTTATATAGAAAACTACATTATGAAAGTTAACACACATTAGATTTCACTCACCGTGTAAAGATTTAATGTTGAAAGCTAACTCCAGCTAGATTTCCATTCATGGTGCAATGTGACAATATGGTTGTGTTAGATGGAAAACTACCTTATGAAAGCTAATACACATTAGCTTTCACTTATTGTTCCATGTTGTTAAAATAAAGCTAACTCCAACTAGATTTTCATCATGGTGTAATGAGTTAACACACATAAGATTTCATTTATAGTGCCATGGTTTTAGAATGAAAACTAACTCCAACTAGATTTTCATCATGGTGTAATGTATTTGATGACAATGTGGTTGTGTTAGATGAAAAACTACATTATGAAGGCTAATAGACATTAGCTTTACTCACCGTGCAATGTTTTAAGAACGAAAGCTAACTCCAGCTAGATTTCCATCATGGTGCATTGTGATTGATGATAATGTGGTTGTGCTAGATGACAAAATACACTATGAAATATTACACACATTAGATTTCACTCACCATGCAACAATTTAAGGATGAAAGCTAACTCCAGCTAGAATTCCAACATGATGCAAAGTGCTTGATGACAATGTGGTTGTGTTACATGAAAAACTACCTTATGAAAGCTAACACACATTAGATTTCACTCATTGTGCCATGTTGTTTAAAGAAAAGCTAACTCCAGCTAGATTTCCATCATGGTGTAATGAGCTAACACACATAAACTTTTGCTTATAGTGCCATGTTGTTAGAAGGAAAACTAACTCGAACTAGATTTCCATCATGTTGTAATGTATTTGATAACAATGTGGCTGTGTTAGATGAAAAACTACCTTATGAAAGCTAACATACGTTAGTTTTATTGACCCTGCATTGTTTGAAGAACGAAAGCTAACTCTAGCTAGATTTCCATCATAGTGCATTGTGATTGATGATAATGTGGTTGTGCTAGATGGAAAACTACATTGTGAAAGCTAACACATTAGATTTCACTCACTGTGCAATGATTTAAAGATGAAATCTAACTCTAGCTAGATTTGCATTACAGTGCAATGTGATCAATGACGATGTGTTGTGTTAGAAGGAAAATTACCTTATGAAAGCTAACACACATTATCTTTCACTCACCATGCCATGTTAGAAGGAAAAATAACTCCAGCTAGATTTGCATCATGGTGTAATTTATTTGATGACAATGTGGCTGTGTTAGATAGAAAACTACTTTACAAAAGCTAACACACATTAGCTATTACTCACTGTGCAACGTTTTAAGAACGAAAACTAACTTTAGCTAGATTTCCAAAATGGTGCATTTTGATTGATGACAATGTGGTTGTGCTAAATGAAAAAATACATTATGAAAGGTAACATATATTAGATTTCACTCATTGTGCAACGATTTAAGGTTGAAAGATAACTCCAGCCATATTTCCATCACAGTGTAATGAGACAATGTGGCAGTGTTAGATTAAAAACTACCTTATGGAAGCTAACAAACATTAGCTTTTACTCAATGTGCAATGTTTTAAGAACAAAAGATAACCCCAGCTAGATTTTTATCATGGTGCATTGTGATTTATGACATTGTGACTTTGTTAGATAGAAAACTACACTATGAAAGCTTACACACATTAGATTTCACTCACCGTGCAACGATTTAAGGATGAAAGCTAACTTCAACTAGATTTCCAACACAACGCAATGTGATTGATGACAATGGGGTTGTATTACATGGAAAACTACCTTATGAAAGCTAATACACATTAGTTATAACTCATCGTGCCATGTTAAAAAAAAATCTAATTCCAGCTAGATTTTCATCATGGTGTAATGAGCTAACACACATAAGCTTTCCCTTATAGTGCCATGTTGTTAGAAGGAAAACTAGCTCTAGATAAATTTTCATCATGATGTATTGTATGTGACAACAATGTGGTTGTGCTAGATAGAAAACTACTTTATGAAAGTTAACATACATTAGTTTACTCGCCGTGCAATGTTTTAAGAAGGAAAACTAACTCTAGCTAGATTTTCATCTTGATGCATTGTGATTGATGACGATGTGATTGTGCTAAATGGAAAAATACATTATGAATGCTAACACACATTAGATTTCTCTCACTGTGCAATGATTTAAGGATGAAAGTTAACTCCAGCCAGATTTCCAACACGGTGCAATGTGTTTGATGACAATGTGGTTGTGTTACATGGAAAACTACCTTATGAAAGATAACACATATTAGCTTTCACTCATCGTGCCATGTTGTTAAAAGAAAAGCTAACTCCAGCTAGATTTCCATCATGGTGTAATGTATTTGATGACAATGTGGTTTTGTTAGATGAAAAACTACTTAATGCAAGTTAATATACATTTGCTTTACTCACCGTGCAATGTTTTAATGACGAAAGCTAACTCTAGTTACATTTTAATCATGGTGCATTATGATTGATGACAATGTGATTGTTCTAGATGAAAAACTACGTTATGAAAGCTAACACGGATTGCGTTTCACTCATCATGCAATGATTTAAGGATGAAAGGTAACTCCAGCTATAATTCCATCACGGAGCAATGAGATCGATGATGATGTGGTTGTGTTAGATGAAAAACTACCTTATGGAAGCTAACACACATTAGCTTTCACTCATCGTGCCATGTTGTTAGAAGGAAAGCTAATTCCAGGTAGATTTGCATCATAATATAATGTATTTGATGACAATGTGGCTATGTTAGATGAAAAACTACCTTACGAAAGTTAACGCACATTAGTTATTACTCACCATGCAATGTTTTAAGAACAAAAGCTAACTCTAACAAGATTTTCAACATAGTGCATTTTGATTGATGACAATTTGGCTGTGTTAAATGGAAAAATACATTATAAAAGTGAACACACATTATATTTCACTCACCGTGCAATGATTTAAGGTCGAAAGCTAACTCCAGCTAGATTTCCATCACGGTGCAATGTGACAATGTGATTATGTTAGATAGAAAACTAATCCGGCTATGTTGTTAGGGGCAAAGCTAACTTCAACTAGATTTCCATCATGGTGTAATGTATTTGATGACAATGTGGTTGTGTTAGATGGAAAACTAACTTATGAAAGCTAACAACAACTAGATTTCTATCATGGTGCATTGTGATTGATGACAACTTGTTTGTGTTAGATGGAAACTACATTATGAAAGCTAACACATTATATTTCAATCATCGTGAAATGATTTAAGGACTAAAGCTAACTTCAGCTATATTTTCGTCATGGTGTTATGTATTTGATGACAATGTGACTCTTTTAGATAGAAAACTACCTTATGAGTTCTAACACACACTAACTTTCACTCACCGTGCAATGTTTTAAAAACAAAAGCTAACACTAACTAGATTTCCATATTGGTGTAATGAGCTAATGCACATTAGGCTTTCATTCATCATACAATGCTTTAAGAATGAAAGGCAACACATTGTTAAAATGAAAGCTAATTATAGCTAGATTTCCATCATCATGTTATGTATTTGATGACAATGTGATTGTTTTAAATAGAAAGCTACATTTCAAAAAATAACACACATTAACTTTCACTCAACCGTGCAATGTTTTAAGAACAAAAGCTAACTCTAGCTAGCTTTCCATCAGGGTGCAATGAACTAACACACATTTGCTTTCACTCATCATGCCATGTTGTTAGAAGGAAATCTAACTCCAGCTAGATTTCCATCATGGTGTAATGTATTTGAGGACAATATGACCGTATTAGATGGAAAACTAATTTATGACAGCAAACACACATTATCTTTTACTCAACGTGCAATGTCTTAAGAACAAAAGCTAACTCCAACTAGATTTCCATCATGGTGAATTGTGATTGATAACAATGTGGTTGTGCTAGATGGAAAACTACATTATGAAATCTAACACACATTAGATTTCACTCACCGTGCAATGAGTTAAGGACGAAAGCTAATACCAACTAGATATCCATTGTGGTACAATGTGATTGATGACAATGTGGTTGTGGTAAATGAAAAACTACCTTATGAAAGCTAACACACATTAGCTTTCTCTCATCATGACATGTTGTTAAAATAAAAGATAACTCCAGCTATGTTTCCATCATGGTGTGATATATTTGATGACAATGTGGTTGTTTTAGATAGAAATCTACCTTATGAAAACTAACACACATCAGCTTTCACTCATCGTGTAATGTTTTAAGAACGAAAGCCAACTCCAGCTACATTTCGATCATGGTGCAATGTGATTGATGACAATGTGGTTGTCTTAGATTTAAAACTGCATTATGAAAAACTAACACACATCACATTTTACTCACGGTGCAATGTTTTAAGAATGAAAGTTAACTGTAACTAGATTTTCATCATGGTGCTAGGTAATATGGTTTTGCCAGATGAAAAAGTAATTGATGACAATGTGGTTGTGTCAGATGAAAAACTACCTTATGAAAAGTAACACACTTTAGCTTTCACTAACCGTGCAATGTTTTAAGAATGAAAACTAACTTCATCTAGATTTACATCGTAGTGCAATGTGATTGATAACAATGTAATTGTGTTAGATGGAAAACTTCCTTATGAAAGCAATCGCATGTTAGGTTTCACTTACCATGCCATGTTGTTAGAAGGAAGCTAACTCAATTATATTTTCATTATGGTGTAATGTATTTGATAACAATGTGGTTGTGTTAGATAAAAAACTACCATATTAAAACTAACACAAATTAGCTTTTAGTCACCATGCAATGTTTTATGAATGAAAGCTAACTACAGCTAGATTTTCATCATGGTGTAATGTGATTGATGACAGTGTGATTTTGTTAAATGAAAAACTACATTATGAAAACTAACACAGCTAGATTTCAATCATGGTGTAATGTGATTGATGACAATGTGATTTTGTTAGATGAAAAACTACATTATAAAAACTAACACAGCTAGATTTTCATCATGGTGTAATGTGATTGATGACAATGTGATTTTGTTAGATGAAAAACTACATTATTAAAACTAACACGCATTAACTTTCATTCAACGTGCAACATTTTAAGAACGAAAGCTAACTCTAGCTAGATTTCCAGCACATTCATACACATACATCAATAATATAAGTCCCATGTCCAAAGTCAAATAGGGATTTGGTGGTTTTATTGGAGTTGATATCTATCATTCTCTAATAATTCTTGGATCTCTTATTGTTATCTCTTCATATATATTTTGTGTAATTTATATGGAAATTCATTTTTGCAAGCATGCACAAGATGTAGGGGAACAATGTTTCGTGGCATACAAAAGGGATACCCTATTGTTTTGAATTATTGCAACTATATTACTTTTTTGAACATACACTTCATATGGCTTAACCTTAATTACAAACTACAATTCAACTGTGTTACAAAAATTGGGAGGAGTTACAATGGAAAATATAATTTTGACAAGAGGAGACTATGTTGACCTCCTAATTAATGGTCAAGTTGTTGGACTAGGAAAGATTGAATCTACAGAGACTACAACTCATTATGGTGGACAAAGGCTTAATGTAGGATATGTTATGGTTTTGATAATTGATGTCATTGAACCACATTTGATTGTGGAAGATGTTGATGAAGGAGACTTACATCCATGGAAGATCATATATTTGAGGCATAACAAAGGTAAATTAAAATCTTGAAGCACATGTTAAGTGTGTTTGATAGTACATTGCTTGTTTTTTTTTAGCAAATACTAAGTTTGTTTAATTTGCTATGTAGGTGCAAATGTCTCTTCTGCATTTTCTATTGGAGACAAGGTAGATCTTTTGCAATGTGGATTGAAGGTGGGTGAAGGCTCCATATTCAATACAGAGATTGGTCATAAGGTGCATAGCAGGATGGTGAAAAAGGGATCCATAGTGTTGAACATTGAAAAAGTGTTAAAACATGATGCTCTTTTGCCACATCCAACAGGATTTGAGAATACACTAGGGGATGCATTGGGATCTTATGAGATTTGGACAGAATCAGATTTGGAACCTCATTGTCATGATCATCCAGTAAATACTCCCCAAGATAGGCTTACATTCACATGCAAAAAGGTTTCTCTTACACATGAATGCACAGGAACAAGCATGCGCATTGCCAAAGGGATCATAGTTAATGTCTGTGAGGATGACATGGTTGAGGGTGAAATGTTAGGTGAAAAGGAATTCGGTGTTTTTGTGGAAGACATAGATAGAAATTGTGAAAGATGTAGGATTGGGGACAAGTCTATACATTGTTTGGTTAGATGGCCAATAAATAAGTTGGTGGACAATGAAGGTGAGATTTTAAGGGTGAATGAAAATTTCAAGGAGGCACCCAAGGAAATGGCGGTATGGGATCTTATAAAGGACACAAGTCCCTTAAACACATGGGATGATGATCTTTATAATGAAAAAGATCCAGACTCAATTGCTATGCATGCAACGAGGACGTATAAAAGGATTAAACGAGTTGTGGCTACAAAAAAAGTTGGAAACTCTCAAATACAAAGAGATGAAGAGAAAGAAATCCGACTTTTGGCAGCCGATGAATGTTGCAAACAAGATTGTCTTCAACATGTGGATAGGAAAGCCATTGTAACTGCTAGAAGGGGTATGAAACTCTTTAAAAAAATGACATTAGGGAATTTGTCTTGAATTCACTCCTTTCCAACACAATCATGTCAAAGAGCCATGGCCATGGCGTACCTCATACTATTAGGAAAGTAAAGGACATGAGGTTTAATGGAGATATTATTTGTAAGAAAGCATGGTACAAGATACATAATATTCCTCAAAGCACCTTTTATAATTACCAACATAATTTCCAACAAGGACATGTGAAAGGAATTCATGTTAACACCAACAAATGCAAACCACGTGCACATACTGTGGCAGCCATAGAAATATTGCACAAAATTGTAATGGATAATTCAGACTTTTCACCGAACCAAACACGACAAGTTGAAGAAGATGGAACATCTGCTCCTTTAAGATTGCTGCCATCAACGTACACCCAAATTTCTTTGTTAAAAGAGATCAACGAGGCTCTTCAAGAGCTAAATTTTCCATCAATATCACAACCAACAATGAGCAAGATTTGGAATACTCATTTTCCAGATGTGGCATTCTCAAAGAACACTAACTTCAGTAAATGTAGTGAATGTATCGTGTTGAAAGCACAGATGAAGACAGCGACTACAAAAGAGATGGAAGAAAAGGCATGAGCTAGACTGAAGAAACATAACAAGATTGTTATGTGTGGAATATATTGCTACTATGCCCACAGAATTATGTCAGAGCGGTATCCAAAGGAATACTTGAGCATTATCCATGATAAAATGGACAAAACAAAGACTTCAATCCCAAGATTACATGTCAAATCAAAATCTGTTGCAGGAACAAACTTGGGTTTGTCGTTGACAGGTGTGCTAACACATGGGTATAGCACAGGAGGTTTTGGTCATTTTTCCCTACCATTTGTACACATGGGATCACAATTTACCATTACATCTCTTGTAAAGTGCTTGAGGGACCTTGAAGACCCACACCTTGATATGTATGGTGATTTGCTTTATGAGAGTGGAAGTTCAAGAAACACACTTTCAAATGCATTACTTCAAAACTCTATTTACTCAAAATGTAGAGTGTACAAGGATGCTTTCCTATCTTTAAATGGATGCTCAACAAATCAAAATCTTGATTTTAAACCTCTTCCTCCACATTTGTTGTTACAGTTGGACAATGTAGCTAGTGATAATAAGAATCGTTATGTTTTGATGTTTCTATCACTATTAACTGCACTTGGTGTCTTCATCACTATTGAGGTTGGGTTCTTGCTTGTGGGGCACACCCATGAAGACATAGATGGAACCTATGGAAGAATGTCTTCCAACTTGAAAAGTAAAGATATATATTCTTTACCTGAGATGATGGATACATATCGCACAATAGAACAAAAAAGGGTGTTTCCACCTAAACTTATTGACAAAGTGTATGACTTCAAAAGTTTTCTTAATGGGTACATCAAGGAGGGGGAAAATGCACTAGTTGGACATCTTAATGTCCAGTACTTCCAATTCTTTATACTCAATGATGTTCCAGTTTTGAGGTATAAAGAATCCATCAGAGACATTAAGTGGTCAGAACCAATGGAGTTGTGGAATATAGATGATGAAGGACGACCTATATTGCCCACATGGAAGCCATCTTTCTTACGTCCCAAAGACAATGATTCATATTTAAAAGAACTAAAGGAAGGAATAACATCATACATAAAAATGTGGAAAGAGACTATTGGCAATGAGAATTCACCAATTGATACAGAGGAATGGAATGAAAAACTAGATTATTGGAAAAGAGTTCTTGATGCATTAGATGGAATCTACAATGACCATACACCCTTGGATGAAAGTGATTCTTCTTCTGATGATTTTTGTCCAAAGACGAGGCAAAATGTTAACGTTGATGGTAATGCACTCCATGCAATATCAAGTATTATGGATGAGGATTTTGATAATGTGACAGATGAACCGGTATATGTTGGACCCAAGTGCAACAAGACAAAGCCAACATTCGATCCTAGAATTGATGTTGAGAAAGGAAAGATGTTGCTTGTTAGATCAGGAAATGAGGATGAAAAAGAGATGATTTGGATGGCAAAAGCCACCTCAGATATCTTCCAGGATGATGACAGCGAGACCCTTCATGTAAAGATTGATTGGTGGCAGCCTAGCTCAGGGAAATACAAGGGAAAAGTCTTAGAACAATATTGGGTACCAAATCCTGGTGACACAGAACTTGGATCTATTCCAATTAATACCATAGTTTGGGCATGGATGCCAAAGAAAGAAGATTGCAAGAAGACAAAGATAAATAAATGTGGTGTACAAGCTGTACTTGATCTGCTTGAGCAGATATAAGGACATTAGGTGGAGATGATACATGAATGTAACTTTGCTTTTTGAATGACTTTTAGTATACATGAAGAAACATTTTTCAATATTTGTACTATAATAAATACTCTTCAAGCTACTTTTTGAGGAATTTTATATTATTTACTGCATATATGAAATTTCACTTCAGGTTCAATGTTAATTTATGTGATGATACATTATGCGAATTAGATAATACCATTCAAATTTTAACTTTTCAATTTGTCTTTTAGATCAACACAACATCTCACTATATCAAATGTGCATAATTATATTCATTAATGCATGTACAGAATCATTTCCTTATTTATTATTAGCTTTTGCTCACTCTCTTCAATACTACTTTGAGCTTTTCATTTTGTTCCCCTGATGATTGGTGGAGTGTCCACTTGAAACGTAGGGACGTTTCAATACACACAATTTAATTCCATAAACTCTCTTTGGCATTATGATTAACTATAGAAATATTCATCATGAAGCTGTACTTGATATGCTTGAGAAAATGTAAGGAGATTAGGTGGAGATGATTCATGAATGTAATTTTTCTTTTTGAATGACTAATTAATATACATGAAGAAAAAGTTGTCAATGTTTGTAGTATATCAAATATTCTCTTCAAGCTACCTTTTGAGGAATTTTATATTATTTGCTACATATATGAAAATTTTGGTTCAACTTCAATGTTAATTCATGTGATGATACTTTATGCGAATGCACCTTAAAATATCTTATAGAATTGCTTTGTGAATAAATGTAAGGCACTTGCAATAAGGTTTGAAGTGAGTTTTTGCTATTATTCGTTATTATAGTTGATATAAATTTAATTGTACTACTATGTTGCATTCAACTTCATAATTATATTTTCTTGTGTAGACTTTAAAGTGGTGCCAACTTTGTACTAGTATATTAACTTATACTCAATAAATACAGTACTAACATTTTGAGCGTGCAAGTTTTATCAGTTTGTCATCATTGTGATTGATTTTCTGGATTAAACTGTGTGAACGTTTTGAGTGGACACTCCACCCATGTTTGTTACGGGAACCATGAAAAATTCATTATGGACTGAAAATATTTCACATAACTTAATCCAGAAAATCAATCATTAAGTGATAACATCATGTTAGCTTTAATTCATGTTAGACATTATCATCAAATACATTGCATCATAAAGACAATTTAATCCATGTGAGATTTAATGCTGATCATAATGCACTGCATGTAATATAAGTATTATGGATGGATAATTTGATACTGTGACAGATGAACTGGTATATGTTGGACCCAGGTGCAACAAGATAAAGCCAAGATTCAATCCTATGATTGAATTTGAGAAAGTAAAGGTGTTGGTAGTTAGATCATGAACTAAGGATGAAGGACAGATGATTTGGATGGCAAAAACCACCTCATATATCTTCCAAAATGATGAAAGTGAGACTCTTCATGTAAAGGTTGATTGATGGAAGCCTAGTTCAGGGAAATACAAAGGAAAATTTTAGAACAATATTGGGTACCAAACCTTGATGACACATGACTTGGATCTATTCCAGTTAATATCATGGTTTTTGCATGGATGTAAAAGAAAGAAGATTGCAGGAAGACCACAATAAATAAATGTGGTGTACAAGTTGTAATTGATTTACTTGACTGAATATAAGGAGATTATGTGGAGATGATTCATGAATGTAATTTTCTCTTTGAACTAGTTATTAATATACAAGAAGAAACACTTTTAAATGTTTGTTGTATATCAAATATTCTCTTCAAGCCTTTTTTGAGGAATTTTATATTATTTACTAATATGAAAATTTTGGTTCAACTTCTATGTTAATTCATGTGATGGTACTTTATGTGAATTAGATAACACCATTCAATTTTTAACTTTTCAATTTTTTTTACATAAACTCAACTTGTCACTATATCAAATGTGCATAATCATTTTCAATAATGAACTTTAAAACATCTTCTAGACTTCCTCTTTGAATAAAACATCCTTTTTCTTTGTCACAGAGGATTAGAAATGTGTAATCCAGGTGTTAACACATTCCCTCTCCCCTCATATTGTAAAGGGTGCTAGCTCAATGGAAGAGCACCTGCATTCCAAGCAGGACAATGGTGGTTCGATTCCTCCATGCCCTAACATAAATTAAGACATGATTTAAATCTTATTGATAATATAAATATTGTAAGATATCTATATTTTCAATAAAAATATGCTCTTTTCAATTAAACACATTGTTCAAATACTTCATAAATAAATAATAAACACTTGCAATAATTAGTTAAGTTGGTTTTCCCCCTTTCCTCTTGTATATTAAAAAAATCAAACTCTACTGCACTAATTCTATTATAGTTCATAATTAATTTTGATTGTTAAAATAAATAATATTAATAAATAAGGGAGGCTTTACTAACATCAATATCATTAAATAAATTTATAGGTAAGAAATTTCTCACGTTAATCTATAATTCATAAAGTAAACATTCATCAACTTAGTTTTTAATACACTACCACTACCACTGCCAACAACAATAATAATAAATTATGTTGCTATTTGAATTCATAATTTATTTTAATCATTACAAGATTAAAACTTAGACTTTAAAGTCATAAAATATTTTCCTGTATTGATTATAAGTGGTGCGAACTTCCAAAAATAAAACAACATACTCAACAAAGACACAAATAATTACTACAACAATATTTCTAATTGTTGTAGTAACAAATACAATGTTGGTATTATGTCATAAAATAATTTAATCAACTTAACATTAAATACAAACTATAAATAATATTACTAGACATTATGTAAGGATTCAAAGTCTATGACTTTCCTCGTCTTGAAAGAACTCAATCTAGCGGAAGTTCTAAATTCTAGATCCACTAAATAATTACAAATTTAATGAAATATGTGTTCTAAACAAAAATCCATTTTTTGAAGGGTCGAAAAGAAGTTAAAGGTAGGTACCCAGCCTAAGTTGACTATAGTTACTGAAAGGCCATTCATGAAAGGTACTGATGAAAATCCACAACTGATGGCCTCAATTGGTGTAGCAGTTGCTCAAGAAAATGCTTATAATGTGGATAAATTGAAATAAATTGTAGATCAATACAAGGAGAAGATGGTGAGAGTCAAGGACACTTTGATGAAAGAAAGGGGGGAATTCCGAGAAATGAAGAGAAAACATGAGGCCACCATTTCATATTTTGAGAGGTTCCAAGAGGCTTACCGGGTCTTAGAATCGGAAAAGGAGGCCTTGGTACTATCAAATACCATTGTTTATGGAGAAAAGAAAGACATAGAGGGTAAGATTTCAAGGCTAGAGGCACAAAAGGCCATAGCTGATAAATAAGAAAAGGAATTAAAGGCTCGAGTTACAGAGCTGGAGGCACAAAATAGTTCCTTGGATATTCATCTCAAGACAGAAAATGAGCGGAAAATTGATATCACCCCTCTCCTAGAACACACCCTCTTTATTAGGAGAAAAATGTATCAGATACAATTAAAGCTTGCAGATGAGGTTCACGTGATTAAAAAGGTAGAAACCAGACTACAAGAGATGTCAATGATATCAACTGATTTCAGGACAAGAACGCTAGAGATTGCAGAAATTATTCAGGGGAAACCAACCTGGACACAAACTAATGTAGCATGGTCAGCACATCTGCCACAGAAGACTCCTGAGAACCTGAAGATCGAGTTTGAACTCATGGATTTCAACAGCAAGGATACTGCAAGATTAACTGTCGGTGTCAGGAAAACGTTGAAGAAATGTGTGGATTTTTATAAGAGGGTGCTCACTTCACACAATAGATTCCAACCCTCTGTGGCAAAATGAATCTAGGATTTTCCTGACCATCAGGAACATTTGAAACACCTTCAGGACAGGTTGCAGGAGGATGAGCTGAAGACACAACAAGTTAAAGGAATTATTGAGAAAGCGGTAAATAGTTTGGTTGCACAAGCCGCGGTCAATAATTTCCTACTTGAAGACCAGTTCAGGGTAAACCCCCCCCATAGCACCAGAGATAAAGTTGCAGTTGGCCATACAAGAAGCAACAGTCAGATTGTTGGAGCCTATGGACTTCAAGACCATTACTGCAGAAGCTGCTGCATGGAAGGATTTCATTGGAGGGTCAGTTGGGCCCTCCTAATTTTTGTCTTGTGTGCATGTGGCACTTTTTGTGAATTATCTCTTTTTATTTTTATTTTTTTAGTGCAAGTCACTAGGAGAAAAAATTTTGTAATCAAAGAGTGAAGGAAGCCTAAAAAGCTGGGGTAAATCAAAAGTCACTTATAAAGTGTATAAATATGGGGTTGAATAGAGATTAAAGGGACTTTTTCTAGCACATAGATGTTGAAGTTATTTGTATAAGAACTACTTCTTTTATAAATAAAGAGAACCAAGTTTTGCTGGAGGAAGGACTATACGAGTTCCAAATGGATTGTGTAGATTGTCGAATGATGGACTATTTTTGTTTTAGCATATTATACAACTATGAGATCGTTCTAACTTGTTGAATTACTTCTGTAATTTTATGAATGATTTTGATTTCCATTTGAAATCTTGTACATGTGAATGAGTAATGAATGTATTAATTAAATAGAGCTATCTTTGTTTATCTTTATTTCTGTAATCATGTTAGTAGAATGTGAATAGCTTCCTATAGGATTCCACTAGCCACTTTACTGTACATTACTCAGTTAGGTATAAACTATGCTCCCCTGGGGATAGGTAGGATAGGTAGCATATTTAGTTGTTATTTTTATTTGGTGGTTGAGGAGCAATTGAATCATGTAAGGTGAGAGGTAAGACCCTGCACAGCTCACTAGTGGCTAACTGCTTGTGAGGTTCTTGTTTTGGCAATCACCTGCATTTATTTTAGGCACTTGCATTTCATCCCTAAACATAAAATTGCATAAATGGTGGACCAGGTTGCAACCAGTAAAAAAAACTTAAAACATTATTTTAATTCTATGGTAGTCATGACGCTAACCAGACGGGTTCCCCATACCAAACAGTAAGCAATCTAATTGGGAACGGTTACTGGGGAGAGTCCCTACTGTTGGTACCTAGGATTTTTTCGGGCATCAACAATTTTTTAATTTGTTGAAGTGGTGGCTGAGGAGTATGGAAAATGGTTAGGGTTTGGAGGAAATTGCTTCTGAAAACCCTTGTTGATAGCTAATGCATTGTGGCAACAACTTGGAGTTCATCTAATCATTATTGGTTATTCTAGTACCAACCAAGTGAAAATGTGGGAATCCTTTTGGATTTTGTTGCATGTAGTGTTATGCTTGTATACGTAGGGTTTTTGAACTTTTTCTCCAGTCTTACTCTCGTTTTCTCTACTTCATTTGGATTTTCTTTTTGGATTTGTTTTTCAGAAATGGGGTCTTTGGCTAAGTTTTTGATATTTGTTGAAATGGGGACTCTGTTTTCCTCTTAAACCTTTGACCTAGCATTAGACCCTCTACTCTAGTGATGTCACAGTAGCGGGTTCAGTGGAGGGTAGATCTACTGGCCCGTGGAGGGTTACACTTTTAACTGTTGGATCTTATACATTGATGTAACAGTAGTAGGCTATCGTGGTGGGTGGATGTGCTTTCCCATGGAGGTTAACCATCTGAATCATGGGCATTCATTTTTTACCTTATGGATCCCATAAAAACATGTTTAAACCCTATTCTTTCGCGACCTGTTCTTGGTATTGAAGCTTGTTTTCTAGATTCTTTAGAGGAGTTAGGTTCTAGAGGCCAGGAGGATGGAAAAAACTGTCGACTATCTGGGGATCGAGCACGGGTGTGCAGGTGGCTAAAATCTTATAAGGATAACAAAGGCCTAGCGAGATTCGAGTTGGGATTTATGTTAACACTGAGAGGGTCAAAATGCTTGCAAAAGGGCGTTAGTGGGAAGAGTGGAGTTTACTAAGATAAATAGAAATGATTTGTTGGCTTGGGTAAATAAATTATGGGTGTCGGAGGTGGGATATGCACTAATGGTTAATCTATTGATCAATTTTTGGATAGTTTTTTATTTTTTGGATGAAGACAATATTGATAATATCCTCAATAAGGTTTGGATCTATAATGAAGGATCTCTATTATTAAAACAATGGCATATGTCCTTTAATCCTACCAAAGAGAAGCAAACTCGAAGACATTTATGGATGCTTCTACCTGGTTTTCCTCTAGAGCTATGGACACAAAATGTGCTTGAACTTCTAGCAAACTCTATTGGAAGATTTATCAGGGTGGATACAAATTTGCTCCATGGCATCAATAAAATGGTGGTGAGGGTTATGGTATAATTTGACATTGTTGGAGGGCTTCCTGCAAAGGTTGAAGTTTCCTGGGTTGAATTTTTTTTTTGACATAAGCTTCATTACTTTTTTTTTCGTTTCGTTGTTTTTATTGTAAAAATACGGGTCATGTAAAATCTTGTTGTCCTTCTTTACTGTCAATGTCGAAACTGTATTTTTCAGAAGATTTCATAGTCACTCCTATCTCATATTATTCCGACGAAGATTTTCAGAAGCAATTTCCCCAGTAGCTCCACACGACAGCAAATGGCACCTTGATTTCGGGTAAGAGTAACTATGACTCTTCTACGCACTTTGAAAATGTTTCAAAATAAGAATTGAATTTCTACATTTCTATGGAAAAAGATAAAGGTATTCTCGTCTCCTCTGGGAAGAAAGCACCTGGTTTGGGATCTAACTCTGTGGAGGGTTTTTCTAAAAGAAATATGAGTCAGAATTTGTTTTTGTCTCTCATGAAGCTAACTCTTTTGATTAAGGTTCAAAGGGAATTAACTCATTCGACTCTCAGTTGATAGTTTCAAATGTGTCTAGGGATTATATGGACTCCCTACTGATGGTTGAGGGGGACTCATGTGATAAACCTCCTATTTTTATGTCTAGGGTTTCTAAAGATTTGGATCAAGGTTTAAAGGGAATTGACCCTTTGGACTCTCAACTGATAGATTCAAACATGTCTAAGGCCTACATGGACTCCCTGTCGTTGGTTGAGAGAGATAATCCCATTTGATAGGTGAGAAAAAAATGCATGTTACCTCTATAGAGGATACTAAGCTTTTAAAAGAAAGTGGTTATGGGTTGTCTAATTTAAATGCTTTAAAATCCCCTCTATAAGTGTTTTGAAAAAATCCCTCATAGAATCTGAAGGTCATTCCTCTTAAGTCCATAAGATTTCAAAATTTTATGATAAGAAAAAAAAGAGCTTCCAACTTGGTTAAATCCAAAGAGTCGGAGACAATTGGATATAAAACTTTATATGTAAGATTGAAGGAAGCGACTTCTGTTCTGGAAACAAATGTAATTGATGGTGCACCTCGGGTACTTAGAACCCAGAAACCCCAAACTATTCTTACTTAATGTTTATTCTCTCTCGAAATGTAAGGGGATTGGGTAAGGATGAGAGGGTTAGGGCCTTATCAAAACTTATTACGGATAGTAGCCCTGTTATTTTTTTTACAAGAAACGATGTGTCTTGCTTCTATAGTGAATGAAACGTTGGCCAATATCCTTCCAAGATGGGAATTTTCTTTTGCTAGTGCTTTGGGTCTCTCAAGAGGTTTGTTGTCCTGTTGGAATCCAAGGGTTGTTCATTTAAAGCCTTAGAAAACTAATTCGGGAATTTTATTAGAGGGGAATCTGGGGTTTTTGGAACAAGATGTAACTTTCCTTAATATGTATTCCCCATACAAAAATAGAGAAAGCTAAAAAAATAATTTAGCTAAATTTCCATTGATAAACTAAATTATCGCATAATCTAAAAATTATATATAATTAAATTATTTTTATAATATTAATTAGTTAGAATGCACAACCCAAAAACTTGGATTATCAATATTGTGAACTTCAAGCTTCCTTTTATTGAGTATCATCACCCCCTTTATTTATTATAAAATATTTTAACATAAACTTGTTTGTTGTTTTGTGATACAAATACATTGTGTATTCTGAAGGAATGTAAAATGCTATAAAATATTCATACATTTAGAATTCACATGTTTATGGGCATAAGATTGATGGAGCCATTTAACTTTAATAGGCATCAAATGAGTTAGGTTGTGATATCTCTAGTCATGACCTCAAATACATTCACGCTTAGAGAATTGGTACACAAAATGATATTCGTGAGCCAAGCTGATTGGGCCTATAGAAATGAAATGAGGTGGAGGAGGTGGGCATTTAATCTCATATATGTAAAACGACATTAACTATGTCATCCTAGTGGGATATTATTCGCCCCATACAAAAATAGAGAGCTAATTGTATATGTATGTCATATGAGTGCGATTTACACTATGTTACATATTTTTTATTTCTTTATTTTGAACTATTAACAGGTTTCCTTACACATAGAAGACAACATGTAAATAAAATACCATGTAGATACCCAATATATCATATGTTCATAATTGAAACTATCACAAAATTTATGAGGTATTAAGAAACACTTAGGTTTTAATAACATGACCCAATTTAAAAGAATTGTGTATTGTACTGAAATATATATTGTTTATTTGATGTAATATGTCTAAATCATTTTGAAAGATAAAGAAGAGTTGTGATGATTATTAAGGTATTCATGGAAATTTAAGGTATAAAGCGCTTATAATAAATAAGTATTAAACCTAAGTGAGAAAGAGTGTTGTGAGAAGGATAACATTTCTTATTTCAATCAATATATACTAAGGAAATAAGTTTAGAAATTCCGTTTACCTTTATAACTTTGAGAGTTATTCTTCACTTTTGAATAACCTAAAACTTCAAGAATCTCTATCTTAACATTCCAATCCTCTCGATGGTATTAGGTTTTTCACTATTTTCAATTTTTTTGTTTAATTTTCTTTTCATATTTGAATGATTGATTTCACAATCAGCATAATCATAACATTGCATAAAAAGTCAAAATCCTATAAATTTCTTAATGAGATTAGGATTTTTCACTATTTTGAAATGGTTCTCTTAATTTTCTCTTCATGTGTGGTATCTTTGTTACTACTTATCAGGTAGAGAATGTTCTAATAATAATATTTGGTCTTCGCCATCGCCATAAATAAAAAGTTACTATAGAAAAAACAATTAAATCAATTTAGAAATTCACTTCGTATGAAAAGTTAATATAAAAAAACAGCAAAGTTTTACAATTGCTAGAGGCGCATGCTCATCATGCAGCACAGTTATAGAATTTACGGTTGATTAGTTATGTGTACCAAGTGAGATTGTAATGAAGCATTTAAGTCAAAATTGCAAGTTGAATTGTTATAGGAATAATGGCGTGCCACGTATACTCAAAATCAAAATGATGATAGATTCATTTTGGCACGCATACTCAAAATCAAAATGATGATAGATTCATTTCATCAAATTTTGAAAGGAAGTAAGTATATATGACATATTTCTAAATAAATATGTTAGACCAACCAACCGATGTCGTCTTGTTGAAATTTAGCAACCATTTTGGACGGATCTGACATGGACGACTGCACAAATTTAGAACACAAGTATATAGATAATGCCACATCTCATAGCAATCGATTTAAAATGGATGGTCATGGTTATTTAAAAAAAATATTAAAATTATAAATAAATGTGGTTTTTGTTTTTATTAATAGGATTAATATTTTGACATTGTCATAGTTATGATAGCATACCAATAACTACAATTCCCTACCATGTGGGATTCACATGTAGCATTTGGTATTCACAACGCGTGGATTTGATTAATGTATATTATAAAAATATATAATATATTTTTAATTACTTTTATTAAATAATAATAAATTTAAATTAAAAATATATTGTATATTTTATAATATGCATTAATCAAATGTAGTGTTAAAATACATAATAACTTAGTGATGACATAGGTAATGGGGTTTTACATATATAAGATATAATGTCTACTATTTATACCTCATTTCTATAGGTCTAATTACTTTGCGTTATGAATATCATTTTGTGTACCAATTATTTAAGCATGAATATATTTGAGGTTATAACTATAAATATAGCAAATTAATTTATATGATGACTATTTAAGTTAAATGGCTCCATCAATCTTATAATCTTCTCCCCATAAACATGTGAGTTCTAAATGTATAAATATTTTATAGCATTTTACATTCCTTCATAAATGGAAGCTTGAAGTTTACAATATTGATAATCCAAATTGTTGGGTTATGCATGTTTATTATGCTAACTAATTAATATTTTAAAAACAATTTAATTATATATCATTTTAGATTATGCAATAATTTAGCTTATAATTTTTATATATAATTTTAAATTATACAATAATTTAGCTTATCAATTTTTAATTTAATTATATATAATTTTATATTGTTTTGCCTTTGACTTTAAATCTCCATCCAAACATCCAAACTTCCATGAATACTTTAATAATCATTACAACAAATGATTTAAAAATATTATATAAAATAAACAATATATATATATTGAATTGGGTAGTGTTACTAAAATCCAAGTGTTTCTTAATACCCCATAAATTTTGTGATAGTTTCAATTATGAAGATATGATATATTGGGTATTTACATTGTATTTAATTTACATGTTGTCTTCTATATGTAAGGAAACATGTTAATAGTTCAAAATAAATAAATAAATAAATAATATGTAGCAAGTGTAAATCCCATTGTAATGACATATATATATATAATTAGCTTTCTCTATTTTTGCATGGGGTACATAATAGCCCACTGAGATGACATAGTTAATGTGGTTTTACACATATGAGATATAATGCCCTCCACCTCTACCTCATTTCTTTAGGCCCAATCACCTTGGGTCATGAATATCATTTTGTGTACCAACTATCTAAGCATGAATGTATTTGAGGTTATGATTAGAGATATCACAAACTAACTCATATGATGGCTATTAAAGTTAAATGGTTCCATCAATCTTATGCCCATAAACATGTGAGTTCTAAATGTATGAATATTTTATAGCATTTTACATTCCTTCACAATACACAATGTATTAGTATCACAAAACAACAAACAAGTTTATGTTAATATATTTTATAATAAATAAGCGGGGGTGATGATACTCAATAAATGGAAGGTTGAAGTTTACAATATTGATAATCAAAGTTTTTGGGTTGTGCATGTTTATTATGCTAACTAATTAATATTATAAAAATAATATACTTATATATAATTTTTAGATTATAATTTANATAAATACCTTAATAATCATCATAACTCTCCTTTATCTTTCAAAATGATTTAGAAATATTACATAAAATAAGCAATATATCTTTCATTACAACACATATATCTTTTGAATTGGGTCATGTTATTAAAAGTTAAGTGTTTCTTAATGCCCCATAAATTTTGTAATAATATTAATTATAAACATATGATATATTGGATATCTACATACTATCTCATTTACATGTGATCTTCTATGTGTAAAAAAAAATACTAATAATTCAAAATAATAATAATAAATACATAACAAAATGTAAATCAATTTTTTTTTTTAAATAACCATAAATTATTTAAGTAGCTAAATTTTAATTGTACACAATAATTTTACTCGATATCAAAAACTTAACATTATATCAACAAATATTTAATCAATAACTTTAAATATTATAAACTTTTTCTTTTTTAACTTTTATATATATAGTATATTCTTCCATTAAAAATGACAATATGTTCACGTCTCCTCATGAGAACTTTTTTTTTCAAATAAAGTAGGATAGGCTTATTTCTTACACTCAACTTGCATGGGTGACATTGACCCTTTAATACTTATCTCAAAAGATGTTACATAAAAGGCAACACACGAGGCATCGAATAAAATGGATTATGCTAGCCTTAGTGCTCATTTTCGTCTTTTGCATGTAGTACCAAAACTTGTTGGTTGTTATCTATTCAAGGTTCTTAATTCAACTCCTTGTCGTATTTTAATTTGATTGATAATCTTTAAAAGATTTATTAAATAAATGTTTTTAAATGCATGATTATTATATTTCAAATAAAGTGTAATTACAGTCAATATTGAATATTATAATTTATATTCATGTATTAAATAATTTTTTGATTTAAAGTTTATATTTTTTACCAATTAATTTTATATATATATATAATTTGTGTTTCTTATAAAAGAATTTATCAAAAATAAAGAATAAGAAAAAAATAATGTATTATAAAAAAGTTATTAATTTCAAATTAGAAGATCAAAATTATCGTATGTTTTTTATTTGTTAGTTGTATTTACGTTATTGACTTTGTTCTTGTTAACAATATGTTATCCTATATACAAGATCTTCAGGTATCATCATCACCTCCTCCTTTTACTAACCATGTTGTGTTATCTTTCCAAGTCTCACTTGACTGCCCTTCTCTAATCCAAGCCTCAATTGACCATGTCAATTTATCATCATCTATTTATCCCACTAGAGCTAGTAACAATAGACAATCTTCCTCAAAACAAGGTTGGACTCTTAGTTTATGATACTCATGATTCCATCAAGTGTTTCCTCTACCTCACTCAAGCCATTTGGCCTTATGCGCTTAATGCATTCCCTCATTTTTTCTTCACTTCTCATCCCATTGGGATTGAGCACTTCCCTCATAATGA
Source organism: Pseudotsuga menziesii (assembly GCA_001517045.1). NCBI lineage: Eukaryota > Viridiplantae > Streptophyta > Pinopsida > Pinales > Pinaceae > Pseudotsuga > Pseudotsuga menziesii. The sequence continues at coordinate 65,865 of LPNX010166183.1, forward strand.
TTGCATATTATAAAAACATCCATAGCCTAAAAAAACATATTATGATGCCTAAACCCTTCAAATAGATGCAAATGTAGAATATAAGCATTATTGAGAGGAAAAAAGAGGATTTATCTCTTGAACAAGCCCATAATCTACCATATAGATACTCAACCAAATCCAACTCACCCCGAACACTTTTTGAGATCCTTCCTCCCAAAGAGATCAATGTGTATTAGCAAACCTCTCTGCTTGGTTCGACTACACCTCTATCCTATACAATGCTCTAAAACAACCAAGAATTTGAGTTAGTTTGTGATATCACAAGCACATCATATGAACCATCATATCAGGAGCACATCATCATGAGCATCACATCTTGTCACATCATCATGAGCATCTATCACGAGCATCACATCTCGACACATCATCATAAGCATTGCATCTCGACACATCATCACAGGCATTGCATCTCAACACATCATCATGAACATCGCATATTGACACATCATCACGAGCATCGCATCTCGTTGCATCATCACGAGAATCACATCTCGTCACATCATCACGAGCATCACATCTCGTCGCATCATCACGAGCATCACATCTCATCACATCATTATTTCATTTTAATTAGTATTGTTTTTTAATTTATTAATTTTGCATTTGAAATTTTGAAATTTTTAAAATCGTTTTTTTTTCCAAATATTAATACAAAATTACAAAATAAAAATTTGTAATTTGTTTTATCTTAAAAAATGAGTCTTTTATGTAATTAAAAAAAATTAGTCAATGGGTTTCCAAAAATTTGTGATTTTATTCTCAAAAAAAAAATGGTCTGCTACTGGTAGCACTATTTTTCGATTTGGAGGTAAAAATAGCCACTAAATGGAGCCTATAAAAAAATGAGAACTATTTAGAGTTCTCTTTAGGTTGTATAATGTGTTTTCCTCTTCTATGACACCATTTAGAAAGGTTGTCTTTACATCCATTTGATGTAACTTTCATTTCATCTTGGTTTCCGAGGAAAGAATAGTCCAGATTCAAGTATATCTTGCTACTGGTGCAAAAGTATCCTCATAATCAATCGCTTCCTTCTAGGAGAATCCTTGTGCGACAAATCTTTCTTTAAACATTTTAATATTTCCATCTATTAAGTGTTGTGTCTTGAAAATCCATTTTTAAGAGACCATTGATTATCCTTCGGTCTTGGCACCACTTCCCAAACATCATTCTTTAAGATAGATTGGTATTATTCGATCATGGAATCCATCCATTCCTTCTTCTTTGAAGATTCTTCAAAACATGTGGGTTCCTCATCAACAAGATTGCACGTCAATGCTACATAGTTGGAGTAAAGTCTTGGTCTCTTGCTTCCTTCTAGTGTACCATATCCTTCTTCTTCTCAAATTATATCATGATCCCAAGCTGGTCTTCTCTTTGTTGAAATCATCTCATGGGGTGTCTCCATGAGTCCTTAAGGTTTTGTCATGTCATGATCTTTTGGTATAGGTTCTTCTTCAACATTTCTAATTAGTAGTCTACCAGTTTCTGCAATTATGGGAGCTTCTTGCTATGCTTCATGGTCTTCACCTGCATGGGCCTTTATGGATTTGATAAAATCTCTATCTTCATCCAATGTGATATCTATATTGATCTCAATCTGACGGAAACCTAGAATATAGATTATGTAAGCTTTTGACTGGTCATTATATCCAACAAATATTCCCTTCTTTCCTGAAGGGTCCAACTTTGATCTTTTCTCCTTGGGAACATGTAAGTAGACAAGACATCCAAATATCTTCATGTGGTTGACTTCAGGATTCTCATCGGTAAGCATCTCTTCTAGAGTTTTGTTCCCAATAACAATGTGGGATATTCTATTATGCACATAGATTGTGGTCCTTGCTACTTCAACCCATAAATTCATAGGTAGATCTTGATCATGGATCATTGCTTTGACTGCTTCCATAATAGATCTACTCTTCCTTTCTTCCATTCCATTTTGTTGAGGATTATGGGGTGTAGTAAGCTCCCTCTTAATCTCAGCTTCTTTACAGAAGTCCTTGACTTCATTTGAAGTGAATTCTCATCCATTATCTTATCTCAAGGTCTTGATCTTCTTTTCGAAGATATTCTCCACAAGATCCTTGAACTCTTCAAACTTTTCAAATACTTCATCTTTTCCTTTCAAAAAATATATCCAATCCTTATGAGAGTAGTAATCAATAAAAGAGACATAATAGACATACCTGCTTAAGAAAGTAGTTGGCATTGGTACGCACACTTTTGACTGGACAATATCCAAGGACCCCTTTGCTTTATTATTACTACTTGGAAATGGATTCTTGACATTCTTTCCTTAATCATATCCTTTGCATACCCCTTCATGATTGATCTATATTTCTGGTAGACCTGTCACTACCTTGCACACAATTGGTAATGCTTTGTAGTTCACATGACCAATTCTTCTATGACAAAGTTCACATGGAATAATGGTACTAGATGTGAAAGTTGAATCTGTGTGCCCCTTTAGTTTGTAGATTCCTCCTTCTTCAAAACCTATTACAACTGCATCATCTATTTTCCTTCCTTTTTTCCACATAATACTTCACCATCTAAAAAGGCAACTCTAAAACATTTCTTGTCTAAAACTAATATAGAAATAATATTCTTCTTTAAACCTAAAACATATAAGACTTCTTTCATATTCATGTACTTACCATATTTTATCTTGTAAGAGGCTTCTCCCATTTCTTTGATGGGATATTAATAATCGTCTCCAAGTTGCATCGTGTGTGGATAGTATTTTTGAGTGAGACATGAGAGACAGTCTCTGTGGCCTGTCATATGTTTGGAAGAACCACTATCTATGATCCAAGTGTCACTCCCATGTGAGACAAATTCTTTGAGGGCTGAAATTTAGAAATTTCTTCACTAGAGTCTTCAATTTCTCTAGCCTTCTCTTCATCTGATTGATTTTGTTCGGCTGCATGGGCATGGAACTTTTGGTTCTTCTTCTTGAACTTGTCTTTATTAAGTCGACAATGTTTGGAGATATGTCCTAACTTATGACATGTGTAACGTTCATAAGATCATTAATCCTTTTTAAACTTCTTACCTCTTTTGAAGTCTTGTGATCTTCTAGGAGGTGATCCTTGATCCTTTCTTTTGTTTCTTCCCTTATTTGTATGAGCATCTAGAGCTCGATCTTCATTTTCATTTAGTTTTTATTTTCTATTTTCTGACCTTCCTTCTTCTTGTACACACTCTTCCCATAGTTTGTTGAACTTGGTTAGCTTTCTTCTAGCACACATTCCCCTTATCAAGGAATCCCATTCTCTTAGAAGACCATTTAAGGTGGTCATCACAACTTCCTCTTCTTCCACCATGTCACCAATGGATTTTAATTGTTTTTTGATACGAGATACTCGAGAAGTATGATTGGATAGTTTCAGCCTTTTTTATTTTCACACCCTTGAGTTGGTTTCTCAAGGTCATCAATCTATTGACTCCATTCTTTCCTTCAAATAGATTGGTTAGTGCATCAAACATTTTCTTTGGAGTATTCTTTGAAGACCTCGAGGGATCAAATGATCCTTGATAGAATCAACTATGGTCATCTTGGCTTTGATCATATCCTTTTTGTTGTTGGAATTTTGTTCATCTTCCTCTGGTTCCTTGACTTCATCTTTGATGTAGCCTTCTAGGTCATGTTCTTCAAGGATGAGCATGACTATATATACTTCCATGCTATGAAATTATTTGCTCCCTCAAAATTTTCATCAAGCTTGGTATTGTTTGTCGTCTTTAATGAATGAGAACCTCAAATGGAAATATAGGAGATAGTACTTACCAATTTGAGGATTCTTTTTGGAACCTGATTAAGGATGACTTAGGGTTTGACAGGAAAACCCTATTTTTCCAACTATGGTCACTTGCAAAACTTATTGGAGGAAAATATGAGCCCACTTAAGGTGAGATAGATTGTATCTTTCCTTTCCTGAATATGTGGACAGAATCTTAAAAATATGATGCCCTGATTTCTCACGGCAGTAGTGGTAGTTCAAAAATTGAAAATCCACAAAATTAAACTGTGTTTCGACAGAAAGATGTTCCCTCTTAGGGAGAGTTGAATGTCCCTTATTTTTTGGTTTATATGTGGAGGAAGGTTTTTGGAATAGTGAACCCTAGATTATTGAATTGTGAGAAAAAGGCGATGCACAATGTCTTCTTTCAGATTGTATCTGATACCATGTTAAGATTTCTTTAAAAGTTGTTATGTCGAAACAAAAGGATCACTGAAAGAAAAAAAAGAACAACAAAAAATACAGCATAAATATTTATTCTAGGAAACCGTCGTGGGGGAGAAAACCCAACAAAACTTCCTCGATATATAATTCAACCAAGTACAATGTAGACCCAAGAAATAAGACTTGACTGCTTCCTTCTCCTCATATGGACTATTTATCCTCTCTCTAGTGAAATTTCTTGAGTGCACAATGTGTCCAAAAGATGGAGGCACTTGAGTTATTTATACACATCAACTGGGAATCTTAATAAACCAACAGGGTCAAATTATCCTCACTTCCAGGGTTGACTTGCCTCAGGGAGACTCAAAAATACATTTTAATAACACTTTTGTGGGTACTACTGACTCGACTTACAACATAGGTTTTACCTTAAGACTTTAAATTACCAAATACAACAATAACATCTATAATCAAAGGAACAACGTCTATGGAAGGGGAAATAACAATAATAATACAAAGTAGAATATATTCTGTAGTTACATTTATTTAACAACAGGGACTTGATGTTTTAGCAGTCCATATCATTAACATCTTTAACTACATGTTTACCCATGGATTTCCACCTTCTTGTACCTCCTATATCATCCATATCATCTCTTAGGATTTGAACGAGCATACATATAATTAGTAATGAGAGAACATAAAACCACATAGCAACACATTTACAATATACACACAAAGTTTACATGGAAAACCAAAACTAGGAAAAACCACCATAATAGATATATTATCTCCCTTGACCTAATCCGGCCAAGCCGAGCCAAGTGAGCTAACCACCACTCCCCTCCAGGATACTTTACAATGGATCCTCCTCAATCCTTATAAAGACTTCCTTACATGAAATACCATGGGACAATACCATGGGTCACAAAATACCATTGCCCATCAATACCATGGAAAAATGCCATAGGCCACCAGATACCATGGGCCCAAAAACATGTGTTAGACCCAAACTACCTTTCAATCGTTCTTGAGTCAAGGTTAACCCTAAAAATCCCCCCTTTAAACTTGACTTGGAGTAATGACCAACCCCCCTCAAATTTTTACTGAGGAATATCACATACACCCCCCTATCACCTAGGTTTATTCAAAGGATTTGCCGATGAGTTACCATGCCAGTATGCATGCCTTACTAGGTCTTACATTAATATTTCCATTTACATGCAAACCGCTCCATTAATTTTTTTTTCATGTGTATTCATGGTGACTTCACCATCATCATTTGTTGCTTCATCCTCTCACTTCCATGCTTTTCTTCTTATTGGTCTACTTCTTCATTTTTTTCCATGCTCCTTTTGTACTTGCATCCAACCTTGTCATTGGCATCTATATAAAAAGAATCCATCTACTGGATTACATGGGTCATCAGCCACTGTAATTGAATTCTATTCACATACATGGTTCATCAATCTTGGTTGCACAAGTGAGATTAAACCATCTCACATTCCTCCCATAATCGAAGAATCAATCTTTTCAATATATATCAAGTTAGGCTATGAGTACATGTACCACCCTCGTACCTACCTAGTGGTTCATTCCACACTTGATTCACCATCCCTTCTCTGCGCATAAGAGGGACACCTTATGCTTCTAGCACCTGAGGAAATTGCATTCTATCCAAGAAAACAAAAAGTACCACTAGGGTGTTGGGTACCACCGAACATGCACCCCACAATTAATTCAAAAAACTATGTACAACACAATGAGCACAACTATAATCCAAACCATTTCTATGATACCATTTCTTAGGATTTGAACGAGCATACATATAATTAATAATGAGGGAACAAAAAACCACATAGAAACACATTTAAGATAGCCACACATTGTTTACGTGGAAAACTCAAAACTGAGAAAAACCACCATAATAAATCTATTATCTCCCTTGACCTAAGCCAACCAAGCCGATCCAAGTGAGCTATCCACCAGGACACTTTACAATGGATCCTCCTAAATCCTTATAAAGAATTCCTTACATCAAATATCATGGGACAATACCATGGGTCACCAAATACCATTAGCCATCAATGCCATGGAAAAATACCATTGGACACCAAATACCATGGGCCTAAAAACATGTACTAGACCCAAATCTCCTTTGATTCATTCCTGAGTCAAGGTTAACCCCAACACCATCTACAAAAATGGAGACCAACATGGTGGACTAGTACCTCCCACACCAAGATTATGGTTTCTCAAACCTTGGCTAAGGACTAGATTCCATATCCTTATACATTCACATCTTCATATGGGTGGAGACAAAGATATTGAGTTCCAAAGGAAAATAAGGATTCATGAGGAACCACTATATTGATTATAATATTAGTTTAGTTTAACTTCAATCATCAAGGAAGTTAAGGAAATTAAATGTAAAGTGTAATGTTGCTTCATGGACTTTCATTAGGAATTCAAAATAGTCCCTTGACACCTATTAACTTAGATGATTAAGGATTTGAGTCTTCCACCCTTGGTAATCTCACTTGTGATGACACTTAGTATAAGTGATTATTAGAAAACTATAAACAAGGTTTAGTTAAAAAGAGGAGGTACATAACACTATGTGAATTAAACAACGATGCCCACTCTCTCCTACACTTTTGGAGTCTACATTGATGAGCTAGAGGAAATCATACGAGATTCATTAAGTACCTCACATGGTTTACTTCTATTTGAATTCTACATTTAAATTCTCCTATTTACATATGCCATTATCCTTAAGGGATCCCTAGAGATACAATGACATCCTAGCGTCCTTCTATGAAACTCATTGGCTTCACATTATTTTTGTGGAAGAAAAATCCATGGCCTTTAACATCCCCTAAAGGGAGGCAAGTAATACAGTTATTACTTACAATTAAGGTTGAGGTAATCTTGTCAGGTATATATTTGGGATCCTCTTCTTTGGACCATGTTTTAGCTTGATTCCAACAATAAAAGCTATATTTCCAGGCAAGCAATATGCAGCTCTCACCACTTTTGAAAAGTAATTTTTTCAATAATCAATTTATAAACATGTGATGAAAGATTTGACTATTTACACTCATTGGTCACATGTAATCTCTTGTATGGGTACGATGTTAGGTGGGAATACCTTCAAGGATCATATCAAAATAATATAGGGAGTGTTCTTATCACAATTTTATCCAAACATATTCATGCCAAGAGATTAGTGCCTCATGATATCATTCTTATAGAATTTGACATCGTCCCATTCATTTCCTCAATAGTATTTCATGTCTTGACAATAATAAATGCACAAAGCGGTCTTCTAGGATATGCATATATTTCTCTCAAATCCTCCATGGAACATGAAGAACATGGGAGAAATTTAGATTTGTATATGACAAATTCTTCCTTGCATCACCTCATTGACCTGGATATTGACAAACCACTCCCACACAGCTTTTCACTAGATTCCCGTTAAACTCTCCAAGAGAAAGATAAATAAGGGTATTCATCTAATATTTACATAACCTATTTTCAGTCCACATGATTTTAGCATAGATAATTACTTTCTCCCAAACTTTAACACTACTTAGACTTATATATCCAGTAAAGTGATAGGCTCATTCAACCCCTGAAGTACATTAGACTCCAATTACCTTGTAGCTTGAGGATTTCTTTCATCTAGCTTAGGGTTTTCTCCCACTAGCTTCACATTGATATACATCACCATGTTCCTAATTATCATTGTATTTGATATATCCACTCCTTAGAGCTTGAGTTGAATGACCACACTAGATTATATGCACACCTTAGCACAATATTGGAGAATGGTTCATTTGTCTCTTCAAATATTCACTTGGTTATATCTAGAAACTCATGTCTTATGAGGGCCAAATATGCTTAGCCATCTTTGTCAAGAGATTTTTAACCTTTGAGATTGACTTATCAAAGGCTAGTTCCCTAACATGACATGGATAAGGTTGATTACCTCTTACTTCTCAGCCTCTAACCCTAGTAGAAAAATCCCCATGGTCAAATTCCAAGCTCACATGATAGACCTATGAGGTGCCATAAGCCTAAGAATGTCATGGATTCATGCCCAACATGCATTTCTTTGCAGCCTTAAGTGTTATAAGTCCTTCTTTGGAGCATCATGTCTCAACTAAGGGACATCTTTCTTCTTGATCTTGTTCATGGTTCCCTGTCTCATTGGACTAACACTTCCCAATGTGTAATTTATTTATTTATTTTTTATTGGGATGTGCTTTCACCTTCCCATCAACATATTTACATCATGTATGTACCTTATAGTCCCATGTGCCAACTTTAGTATTTAGTGGACATTAATATATAAATAAAATAAAATATAGCTAGCTTAAATAAGAAAGTTAACATTGTCAACATAACAATGAACTCTTACTGATTTCATAATAGTTATCCATAGTATCTAGGGAGTCTCATTATTCTTGAGCTTCTTCACCGTTCCCCATCTTCTTAAACGGGCACCCCCCAATTATTTTCTTCTACTTTATCCTTCTTTTATTTTTCATTTTTCATTTGGATGTGCTTTCACCTTCTTTATACCATCTTTACATATTGTTTCCCTTGCAATCTTATGTGAGAAATTTGACCTTTAATAAACATTAATATATCAACTAAATTATACCATCTTTACATATTGCCTCCCTTGCAATCCCATGTGACAACTTTGACCTTCGATCAACATTAATATATGAAATAAATTAAACTAAATATGGCTAGCTTAAATAAAAAATGTTAACGTTGTTAAAATAAGAACAAACCTTCATTAGTTTGATAGTGAAATTGGGCTTTGAGAACTTAATGCCATGGTAAGAAAGAATATGCAAGCTTTGTGATACTAAGAAAGTGGAGGAGGAAAAACTCATAGAATTCCCTACTTTTTTTGTTTTCCTTTCTAAAGGAGGGAAAATTGGCCTAGTAATCTATGTTCATACAAATTTAAGGCCTCCATGTGCATCAACATCACCATGTGCAGACAAAACCTAGCCACATAAATAGCTTACTGGTAGTTTGTAAGGTGGAAAACTTCCACTCTTGCCACATGCATTGGGCCATGATCCATGAGCCTGTATTCAACATCACCATGTGCAGACAAAACCTAGCCACATAAATAGCTTGCTGGTAGTTTGTAAGGTGGAAAACTTCCACTCTTGCCACATGCATTGGGCCATGATCCATGAGCTTGTATTCAACATCACCATGTGCAGACAAAACCTAGCCACGCAAATAACTTATTGATAGTTTGTAAGGTATCAAACTTCCACTCTTGCCAAAGAGATTTGAGTCTTGATCCATGAGCCTATTTTGTCACATTCAAGGAAGACAAATTCTTTTAAATTATACTCCATAACTATTAAAATGTCCAACATATATACACACATTAAATCTCAATTTCACACTTTCTATAACTTATTAATTCATAAACACCAAAATAATATATATATATATATAT